>JASANE010022288.1:0-54018 GCA_030248225.1 Trileptium ribeirensis | reverse complement strand
GTCGTTGCTTTTGGTTCAGTTACGTATTGCTTAAGCAAAGGAGTTTATAACAAATACGTATTTAAGCAAATGGTCGTATACTATATATAAAACACGATTTATTCCAATTAATATTTATACGAAGTATACAGAATATATTTGTATATAGCCATAAACGTAAGAATGTATTACGTTAATATAAGCGCAAAATATGCTTATCATGTTACCATATAATTTGAATTATATTTGTGCATATAATCCTAAAATATTAGTAGCGCAAAGTTATAATATTTAAAACAAATACTGTTTATCTACTATATGTATATATAGTTACGAATGCAAAAAAAACTTATGCCATATTAAATATATAAGAACTTACAATATTAGCAAATATATATGTAATTTTAATATAACTATAATCTTAAAATATTAGTATTTTGATATAAAATAACTTGGCACCCAGTAGTATTGGGTGCAGATCGGTTTTGAAGTCTAACGTTTGCATAAGACCTTCAGATACGAACCGAATTTTGAACAAATTGTGAAGCAATATTTGCGAATATTAAATTGTTGTATTAAGATAATCTTCTCGGCGGTAACCAACCATTTTAGCCGTCGGCCGACCCGTCATCGACTAACAGCCAGGCGGCGGCTCAAATTATCGTTTGTCCGCACGAAGCTGCTCTTACTACATTAATTTAGTATATATCCGTATTTCTTCACAGCTTGTTTAAAAATCGGTTCGCATATGAAGGTCTTACAAAACATACTCTAGCAAGTGCCGAATCTTGCGCCTAGGCTGACTAGGGTGCGGGGCGACGGTCTAGTTTGAGGCATATCACTAAACGATGACGCGTATTAGTTCAACAATAAATACATGTTATATGCTTAAATATGACAGGGAGGTGGTACTAGCTCGGTACAAAATCCTTGCATGCTGGTAACCGATTACGCATGAAAAAGCTTTAGTAGTGTGGTTTTTAATTCACTTGCTATACAGTAGTAAACGTATAGACCACATCCGGCCAAGCGACGGCCCATAACTGCTGAACAACGACCAGAAGTAGTATTAATACAACATACTTCAACTGTCATAAACTAAATCTAAAACTGAGCGCTAATTTGTCATTGGGCACAATTTTCAACACCGAATTTTGGCATCAATTCCCAGATTTTTAAATCATATCTGGGCACGGTCATCATCTCGTAAATCAATGTGATATCATGTACCTAATGTCAACTTAATTACATATAACGTTGTTCAAAAGTCGCCGTAAAAGTTTGGATGGACGAACCAATAGATATATATTCACAACTAAAACACATCAAAATATAAAGTCCCCTTTTAGTTGTTTGTTTCTATAAAAATCCGGAGAGCTGTTCGTCACTATTATGCTTTTCTAACCGAATACGTTTCAGTATACGTGTTTGCTATTCTGCTGTTACTGTAGCGTAGGTATAATGAAACCAAGATTCGATAATACACCCACAAACGAACATAGCTAATGGATATATAGCGACCAAATAACGACCCAACGACACCTGCGCCATAGTTGTTTGTACAATGATGTGTAGATAGATACATAATACACATGGCATTATTTTTTAATATAAACTGATACGTCAAGGCTTCACCAGACAGCCGAATCCATTATAAAATAGCATAAATTCGAAATTTGCGTACAAAACCGTGGCTCTTAGTAATATAGATTTAATATATAAAAATATATTAGTAGCAGTAATCATAATAACCAATATCGTATATAAACCAACATTATTTGTTTAATATAGAAGCATAAAACACCAACAAATTCCACGCTACCGAAATTTACAAAGCACGAAAAATTCGATAATGTCAAATTTTTTGCGAAATAAAATTGTGGAAAGGAAACCAGATATGAAAACAAATAAGACAAAAATTTAATGTTTCACGGTGAGTTCAGACTAAACTTAGGTTAACCTTAAAGAGACAAAACAATATATATAATATGTTAAACTTGATGGGAAGTGTGGAAACTTGACATTAAACACAAAATTTCGTTAAAACTGAAAAATATCCTAAAACACACGACAAAAACAACACGAGCAGTGTTATGTTGCGTTGATATTTCCGTTTTCATAGCATTAAAAATATGACCAAAAAATGGCCATTTGAAGTAGCCTAAGACTTAAACTAGCACAGATTATTCCACTACATTCTATCCAAAGCGATTAAAGGAGATGACTTGAAGCACGCGAAGCTTTTTCTCCACAATAACTTATGCTTAAAAAACATAAGAACATTAGACTTTGAAGGGAAAACCAAACCAGACTTCGTTTCTTATCCGCACGAGATATCATGGCATGGCATGATTTCATGAAATGACTGAAACCGAGCCCTGTAATTTTTACAACGTTACATGAAACATATGACGAACCATCCATCCCATTAGGCCTATTTATCTAAAATGTCCAGTGTTTGGAAAGCCCTATCACGGCATACATTCGTCATCAAAATGAATATGTCTTCATTATCAAAACTTGTCAGCTTCAAACCAGTATATTCAAAAATTTAGATAAACCGAATACAACAACTGACGTACACCTATAATATGTAAATAGTCATACGTCACCGCCATTAAACCACCACCAAACTACATTTGACTTCCCGATCAGCAAGCGACAAATTGGATGTGCAACTTTCTAGCCAAGCGCAACACGAAAATAATACTACGTATTTATTGAAAAAACAAATATATGTATCAGGGAATAACCGGAACCGAAATTTACCAGAACCGGAACCGCCCATTTAAACCGGATCCGGAACCTGGTCTTCGAAATTTATATATAGTAAAACAGATGATGGAAGAAATGAAGGCATAGTGGATTTAAAATGCATTAAAAATAAGTTGTACATTAAACTTAATGTTTTGCGATGGTATTATTGCCTTTCTGAAACTTTAAAGAGACTGAGGAAGCTAATAATGTTTATTTGTCGATCAAATATGTCGGTTTTTGGACATTCAGAGCAAAAAATGTCTTCCACTATACACCCTTGCGTATACTGCGTCAAATCGAATGTGCTTACAAAGCTTTGAGCGTAGAATACACACTTTCGCTCTGTCTCCAGTCGCCTCCCTTTACTACACATACGTTTGTTGCATGTTCTTCTGGAGGAAACTTAAAATTATTGGTTTATATGATTCTAAGAGGAAATAATAGATAGAAGGTAATTTTCTGATCAGTGGTCAGAGACACTGTTTAGGCTAGCGTTGGACAAACAGTGTCCGTCAGTTAGATCATAATGATGATAACTTTCTAATCAGACTGCTATAAATGAGACGCAGTGTGATGCTGCTCGCACAGTTTCAATAAATACAGTTCATTGCCAAGAAAGCTGTTTCTAGCTGCGTTGCAGATAACGTTAGTTTACTTCAATTTAGGCTGATTTACCAAGTTTACAAGCACACCGGCGGGTGCTTGACGCAATTTATGTTAGCCAAGCATACCCTAAGTACTTCTGCGTAAGCCATACTCTGTTACCGAGTTGGACCGGTTTAATTCAAACGTATCCCACAGACTTCTGGATGTGTAAAATAGCTGCTACAAGCATCAATCTGGCTTTGATTTAACAAACTCCTGCAGGTTATTATGAAAAATTCCTGCTCAAATTATGTGTCCTACTTACGTTTCACACGGCAAATTGGTTAGTTAATCTTTTCTTTTGCTTGGCATTATTGGAGCTTGATCATTGTACAATATATATTACATATGTTTGAATTACAGGATGAAGCAAAAAACTTGGAAAATTTCAAAGAAAATTTTTAAACCGGAATTCCGGCTCCGGTATGGTTTTTGCCCTTTGCCGGAACCGCAACCGGAACACGATTTTCGCCGGAACTGGAATTCCGGTTACTCCCTGATATGTATATAGTACAATTTGTTACCTGTAGATATCGCGCAGTTTAAACCGAAATATGGATGAAATGGTCTAAAAATTTGTCACCACGTAGAAGGAGCATTAACGGGGCTTATATTTGCATTTTGCACCACAAATAGCAATGGGGGACATTGACACTACTAATGTTTTTCGAAGTATGTTTACTTACACGTTTGCAAAGGTATCTCGCATATCGTAATGTTAGCTCAAAGCAATTAACTTCATTACTCCCGAAAATAACAAATGCTAAACCGCCAAATTATCTTGTAACGGAATATGGCAAAACACTTTCTTATTAATACACACATAAGAAATATATTATTTACCCACTGTCCGTTAATAATCGTTCAGCGGTTTACTGCAATACGGGTTCAAAACTCAACTGCATCAATTGGAAAACGAGTGAGCGCCGACTGTATTAGATGATGACTTAAATAGCAACTGTCTCCCAAAATATATATATGTATATACGTATGTACGTATATTAAGACTGCTAGTCACTTAGCCTACTTACTAGATAATATATATTTTTTGAAAACAATTACTGAAACAGTTACAAAAAGTATCGTCGAAGCAATAATGAACACGGGAGAGCAAACATTTTACAAAAGTGCACATAATTACCGTTATAAGTACACCTATCTATGGTAATAATATCAGACAGTTATATACATATATAAGTCAAAAACGTAATAAAGTACACTATGAATTAAGTTATGCGATCGTCCTTTCCATGACATCACAAATACGTTATTCTGAAAATGATGTCACATGCATGTGGTTCGTCATACATTCAACGCCAAATATCTTTAAACGACATTACGATACACAGAAGAATATTGCAGTTATTGCTATCATACCGTTAACATACAAAAGATGTCTGCGCATGACGACATAATCATTGTTGAAAAAACAACGAACAAAAACTGGCATAATCTCTAAAACCAGCTACTGATATTGTTGGAAGTAATAATTATTGCAAGAACAGAATCAGTCATACGATCAAAGTTTTAACAATATGACATTTTTGAAGAAACGGCACAGTTCAAGTCGGAAAGTTATACGTAAACATTTATATATATCTTAGAAATCCCTGACAGAGTTCACGCTTCCTACATATCGTTGGTGATTTCGCTGCATACAACTAGAACTACCTAAAACCTTGACCGTATGATTCAATTCCGATAGAAATAATGAATCATTTATTACGCAATTAGGTAACAAGCGGTACGCACGAAAGTAAACAATTTCACACCAGCTAACATACGTAATGTATTTAATAAAAGCGAATTTGTTGGTAACGCACAACGCCTTGCTGTATCATATGCGGTTTTACCACAGACCACTACATGAGCCATGGGTACTTACGGCTCCATGTTATTTTATGTTTCTCCAGCACCAGCGGCTTATACAATTTACAAAAACAAAAGTGCTCACATCGCTAAGTACAGCGGAGTATATACACAAAACGCCGAAAGAATGCGCGGTATATAATCTTCGAGCATCAAAACATTACGCTGACCGTTCAGATATCGGTACAGTGTTTGACAACAAACATTTTATTGTAAAAATAAATGAAAGTACGGTACATAAGATATTCTCCGACTGATCATGTTTATACTACCGTCGCTGTTTATATACACAATCGATATACATCGCCAAGTTTCCAAAATTTAAGTTTAACGACCGCTTCCGAAGATCACAACACTTGTACTCATACTTAAGTAACACTTACACGAACTACTGCTACGATCAGGCGTAAATTAGCTTTCATTATCAATATAACCACAAAGTGCCAGCAAAGAGCTCTCTACGTTACCATAAACGATTATTTGCGATGCAGTATAATAGAGACATTATACAACTAAGACTCCATGATAACAATTACGTAATTATGTATGTATGTAACACTAGTCATACCACATTATATATATTTTATAGCATGACGCGGCTTGATTTTTTTGTTTCTCTTCTACAACTTCTAGGTTAACAAAATTCACACTTATGTACCAAATTTAAAATAAGTGCCGAATGTGAGGGAGCAGAACAAGTGTTAATTTACCAAAAGGCGATGTAGACGACGCAAAACCAACTGCGTAATGCACTAAACCACAACCAATATAAAGTAGCGTGACATACGTATGATACCCTTCTTCAACAGTCTATCATGGACTCCCAATCTATAATTATAGACTACGTGAAGTACGAGTTAGATAACACAACATATATATATACGACATCTTGAACATTCAATTATTACATCGGCAGCCACAGCACCGCATGCCACAAAACTTTGCATTATAATTACTATTATTATTAGCAGTAGTAGTAATGCTATTCTAGAACATGATTTCATTAAACGAATAAGCGACGACGATAGTATTATATATTTAAAAAGATTTCCACAACACAGAAATTTGATAAAACGCGAGAACCAGATAACAGCAGCAGTGAGTAAAAATACTCATTAACACAGTAAGTTGTTCCGCAATACATTACTTGTTTTTGTGGCCCCCGTCTACGACAATCACACAAGACATTACTTACCAATTATATTTTCTAATACGAATAGCGTAGAATGCCTGCAATGCATATCTGGCTATCTTTCTAGAATTGATAAATTTACTTACGGGTGAGTTCAACTTACGTGCGCAAACTATGGTTGTTCTTTTGTCAAAATCACGACCTGAATGGTGCAAAAATTCGCATTCACATTTGCTCCATCGGTATTCGCAGTGTACAAAAGCGTGTTTTATTTACGTTTTCATTTGTTAGCACATTGCGATGCTAAATCGCAAAACTTTGACCGCGAACTGAACATATGTATGTGTTGACGTATCGTAAATCGTGTTCGCGTGCACAAGGGAAAGTCGTTTGACCGCGAACTGAACATATGTATGTGTTGACGTATCGTAAATCGTGTTCGCGTGCACGTGCACAAGGGAAAGTCGTTATTCCTTCACGTTCATCCCTTATACGATCATGTTCTAACTAGACAAAAGAACAACCCAGGTGTAAGCACCTAAAGTGGACTCAAGTATTATTAATCAAGCTGTAGTTGTATGTAAGCTTAGGTAATACAAACACGGCTTTAAAGAAAGAGATATTAGCAATTTTTAAATGCAATTGAATCGAACTTTGCTATATACAACAATATGTAAATCGATGGAGAAACAGCTATGCCATTTGATCTATGCCAAATACTTACAAGTTAAAAGTGTTTTCCATGTTCCTGTTTCGTTGTATACGCGAATTGTAGGCAGATGGGTTATCCCCTAAGGCCCGGATCTCAAATCTACACCTGAAGGCTTCGCACCCACACGTCGTGGAATTATCGTGAAAATTGGCAAAAAAGTATATAATAGTGGAAATCAAGAAATTATCGCAAATTGGGAAAAAATGGGTAAATTTTTGCGAAATTGGAAAAAATATTGAGTTCTTAAAGATTCCACTTCTTGGCTTGACCATAAACCCTGTCCTAAGGCGATGGACCTTCGACAACCATTACATGAATCCAAATTTTGATATAGAATATAGTTGTAATTACATTTAAGACTACCTTTAGCTTGCCATAGCTTTTTAACACAGTCGCAACTAGTGTTACAAAACTCACTAATACTAGAAATAGAAGTATTTAGTGTTTTCACTTAATGTGCACAAAAAAGTTTGCATGTTAAAGTATCTTGAAAAGCAGATGTGCATTTTTCTTTAGATTGGATTCCATTTTTAGTTTAAGGAATTCGGACCATTCGTGTGTTTACTAGCGTCTGTAAAGTGTCGATATCATGATTTGGATCTAAACTTAAGCTACGAAGAGTCTTTGATTTTCTATTTTAGGAACCAATTTTTAATTTACACTTTAGAATTAAAGTAATGTGATTCGTGCTTCTGTTCTGACTATAAAATTTCACGATGTATGTTAACCAACGCCATCATGTCGTTAATACAGCGATATTTTGTCGCAGAACGAGGGTGTTTTATAAATGCGGAACGAAACTTGTTTTCAACAATATTTGACGGATATGAAAACAACGGTGTAATAATAATAAATAAAACAGTCGAACAAACACGACAAAATCATACGACTAACACGCTGATGCATCGATATAAATAAATCTATGCAATACATAGTAGGGGTAGGTGGTACAAAACATGAATTTTAATTATCATCATCACACACAATGTCATCATCGTCATTACTTTAAAAACGCACCATAAGTCTGTAATACATAAACAGCGCACAATTATGTATATATAGCTGACACTCATTACATCAACGATCGTAAATTTAATGCAGACAACTTTACACATATGGATATATCGGCAGATAAGCAATAACCACACCAAACCATATAATCGTAGCATCCAACGCTCCGTAACATCACACTTAATAGCCATAGAAAGGACGACGCCTATGATCGATTATTCGCTTTGTTCAATAGATAACAGTTCAGTGAAGCACATTTAGATTTTTGAGAGATTCTCAACAAACGTAAAAGCACGATATTCTAAATATCTAAGTCTAATATACGTATACTTCAAATACTTACGTATGCTGGTACAGCTTTACCATTTACTATAAAAAATTCGCTTGCTCCCTATTACGTGCGTATTATATTTTATATCACTTTTTATAATAGTAATATATATATAATTATCTCTATTGTAATAATAAAAAATTTGAAAACATATATACCAAAAACAAATATACATATTCAGCAAACATGTAGTCAAATTTATTGGATCATTATCTACATATGATCTGAAAATATAGAGGACATATTTTAATGTAATTACTGCCCCGCCAACTTAAAATTATTGAACATAATAAAATTCGGCAATACAATACGAAAGTTAATTTAAAACCACGTATCCTAGTAACTAAAACATTTCCATTTTATTGTCTGCGTATACGTTAAAATCTTTTAAGGACTTATATATACTCAATGTTTGTAATCCAAACACTATATAACATTTTTAATATAAATTCGGGAATAAATTAAACAGTCTCCTATTAAGATCTCGCTGCAAAGATGAAATCCAACGAGCTAATAAATAATTGTACAATAAATGAAAATTATATCTCACTGCAATTTTTTTCACATTTCCGACTTATTTGTACCAGATAATTTAAAATTCGTGATTTCATGCGTTCCAAATACCAAGAATTAGAGCACATTTCAACCACTGCTATTTCCTTTTGATTACAGATGATATCCAACCAGTTACATAAATTGTACAATTCTTAGTGTATAAATGAAAATTATATCTCACTGCAAAATTTTTCAAATTTCCGACTTTTATTATTTATCAAGTTTTAAATAATAGTGCACAAGCCTTCATAATTACCATAAAGTACAACTCTAAGAAAAACTTCTACAAATAACTATCCATGCCTAGTTTCCCTATAGCAGAGTGGCAACTTCACGTGAGTAACATAACAAAAATGTTATAACAAAAATTTGTAAAGCCCAGGCTAAGTTTAGTCTTTGTGAGACAAAAATTATACAACCAATCGAAGAGGTAAACTTGACATGATACGCTGGGAAAACTTGACAAGATTCTCAACAGATATATATATAGTTTGAATACACAGGACGGACAGGTAAAATAAGAGCAAAAACCAACAAATCTTTACACTTAGCAGAACACATGTTTTAAATATATATGTAAATTTGACGATGTTGTAACGTCTTTGTGGCAGGTAATCGTATAACGCAGATACTATTAGGTTTGGCTGATTCATGTATCGATGACTATTCGCAGATACTATTAGGTCTGGCTGATTCATGTATCGATGACTATTATTAAGATCCAAACGCTTGATGAAGCGTTGCCCAAGATACATAGATTTTCAAGATTACCAATAACCGATTAATGGAATATCAATAAACTTCTTCACTGTATAATTCCATTAGTGAAAGAAATGTGAATATTCTTTTTTAGTTTTTGATCCTGAGTCCCACGTTCGCAAACTGAAAATCGATCCAGCACAACGAAAAACAATATCCCTAAGGCCAAGTACCTTGGTTCAGGTTGGTTGGTGTACAATACTTTGCCTACAAAAAAATGCACAAAATGTTTGTTCCGTAATTTGGAGTGCCCAAACTAAGATAGAAATGCTATATACCCTCGACATTTCCTCCCTGCTAAAGAGAAATTTTTCTCTCGTTTCAATCGGTCCGTACCGTAAAATATTGCACGAGGCACAATATACAGAAATAATAATTGCAACGAAAAATCTAGCACCCCGGATAACGTGGATTAGGATATAAATACACATAAGAAAAATATTTCTTAAAAACTGAGTCTCAAATTACCAACTTTTGAATCGATTTTGGCCCCTCTCCTCTGCCCGCTGCCTCCTGACTTCTAAACAAGGATCTAGTTCCGATTCCGCCTGCATAGTCTTGCGGTCAAAGATAACCCAAACAAATGTGTCAGCTTCGCAGCTTGCTTATAAATCTCAATTACACAATAATTGTACAACACGACACCGCATTCCTACTATGCTTAACGAAACGCATCGTAAATGGTTCAGCGGTGAGCGACGACAAAACTTCGAAATAAAACCGTTGAAAATAGATAAACATAATATCACTGAGTTCAGCACAAGAATTCCTAATCAAAAACAAAACTTTCGTAAAGTCAGAACACAATGTCGACAACACACCGCTGAATTTTTTTATTTTATTTTGCATTTATAATTTTTTTGTTTTAAGCATGAAATTCTGGAGCTGATTTAAATAACGGTGGGAATGAATACAGATTTTATACTTCTGCTCTGAAAATTACAGATGCGCTGGGGAAATCCTTCAATAAATCATCGGAGCGAATTCCGTCGAAATCGCAAAAAATATAAATCCAGTTTAAAACATAAAAATTATTATAATTAAGCTATATTTCGATATATCCTAAATTAGTATATCCAAAAGCAGTAAGTTATACGCATATTCAAAACTGAGTATTTTGTGGTTATCTTCAAATTTAGTATCAAATAACCCGCATTTGGACGAACAACATGCATCTTTCAAAATCAGCTCCAGTAATTTTCAAATTTCTGACAAAAATTAAAATTACAGCAGTAAGTCTGTTGCAAGTGTAAAAACATTCAGCATCGGTATGTACAACCCGACTAGCTAAACAAAACTGATATATATATGCTTCAAAAAATATGCTTAGCACTGCTTACCTGACAAAATAACTATTCAACAAACATTGGCTAAAACACCTCATACAGGACACACAGTTTTTCTTGTAACAAATAAAAACTGTCAAAATTTGATACTAAACCCAGTAAACAGAATGTCCTGAAGCTCAAACTGCAAATGAATTTCTTGTAACCAAATTGTTTGCCAGAGAAAATAAAATTTCAGTTTTTAGTAAGCAGAAGCTTACTATTTGTTGCAATAGCTGCTATATAACTAACATTAGGAGTACATAAAAAGAACATATTGTGCAGAGAAACAAACGAGCTTGCAATAACTGAATAGGAAATTTCTCGATATTTTTCGTTATTTTTAAGGTATAACCTTTTTCCCGAATGTTAGACAGCGGCGCTGGCTCGATTTTTGAAATCAGTAGACTGGGCCCAATTTGATCAGTATTTAGCACCCAAATATTTTGTTAAAGTTGGCGGATTTTACCCGATTAATGCGTATCAGTTTGAGAAAATACTAGATATTTTCAATATTACGAACGTGTGAAAGCTAATTTTAAAATTGAAATTTCATATTGAAAATATTGAATCATTGAAATTAATCCATCTGCAGTATGAAAAACGTTTCCTAGATTCGCCTAACAAATTGAGGGTTACATAAAATATTCATTTTTAAAGCTGTGGTTTGAAACACATTTCGAACACACTATGTGAGGACATTTTGACCCAAAAACATGTCCACCATAAAATTATAGTCAACCGCTGACTGGCAGAATTCAGATTAATCGCGCTAATCCTGGATTTCGTCTCAAAGCCTAGTCGGGCTGTTACCACAAATAAAACGTATTATACATACAATAAAGAGTATTCAAACGTTACACCTTTCTCTCCACAATGAGAAAACCACTGTATACTGTGTGCGAAGCAAGATGGTAAAAATATAATGCTACGTTATAAACCAGAAATGGTTGCGACGAATCGTATCTAATGTTTTATGCTTTTTTATTGATTATAGGATAAATTCAATGCCATCGGTGAAGAAGCTAATTTAAATACAGAAACATTAAGTATCCCTAGCTGGCTGCTTATATTTGACTGTCTTCAAATAAAAATTATTGGCGAAGAGAGAAATCAAGAGAATCAATTCTACATCAGTTTGATTTCGCCGCATTGAATAAATTCACAACATACTATTATACGATATGAAACGATAAATTACATTAGGGGCATATAACCTTTTTATACACAGGGCGACGTCCTTTGTATGGTCTCACTCAGGTGATCAGAATCTACCCATTATACACATTCAGTATGAAATCCAATTATTTTCACTGTTAATCCACAGCGACGACACTTAATGAGGTTAAACCAATTTTTAAAGTGTTTTCTAACTTCAATTGTTCCACTACATCTACGACTAATGTGCACAGAAGCTTCGTCTGTCACTCGATTCTTATAAATTTCTTCGGAATACAATCAATTAACTGGAATAATTTTACCATCTCGCTGCGCATATTTACATTAATATCGGCATAAACTATGCAAAAGCAATACATCAAAAAGTTTTTTCAATGTAACGGGTAGATTAACGATGCAACGCCTGAATTGAGCATCATATATGTAACAATTTCGGCCATAATATTTTTAATAAAATAAACGAACGCTTTTCAGTCAACGTCAAAGTTTTTCAACAATAATCAGAGAAGGAAATACAAAAACAATAAATTTCTATAGAACGTATACACATGTTATATATAGTGGGCATTTTATATTTATATAAGCAATGTTATATCATCATTCAATCAAGGATTAACAATTTTTTTGCGGCTGTCAACAATTTGAAACAGTTCCAATTCCAATTTCAGCACCTAAACTACGAAGTTGTAGTGTGTTTTGTGTGATATTTATATTAGTAATTTTTGTTCAAACGCAAAATACAATACTTACGACGGCTGCGTCGCATCTCTATAAACCAATTTTTGCACATATGGAGCTGACCGCCATGCGTGCCTTACTGATTTGCTTCTTGTGCAGACAACCCCTTTTGATGCGCTGTCAACACGGCAACGGCTTCTTCCACCTACAACACAAATTCATACAAAAATAGCTAAAACCGCAAATTGAACTACCAACACAGAATTGACTGAACTTGGCGGGATATTTTCCGATGCTGGCCCGCCCTGGCAAGATTTTCAGCAAATAGAGAAGCCAGTTATCTCAGCAAATTTTTTTCAAATGTTTAAGCAAATTAAACAAACACAGAAGTTTCTAATTTCAAGACAACGAATATGTCTACTTTATGTGCTTTCCATTTTTATGACAGAGGACTTCAGAGCTTTCTGGTCTCTCACCCCTTTTACATTACAATCACAATGGCATTCAAAAAGTGACGACAGTCAGACTTACAGTTTGCGCGACATATCTAGCAAATATAGTCCTTGACATAAAAATCACTTTAGGTATCTTGCAAACAAACATTTAGTAGCTGGTTTGCCCACAGTTTTCCGAACTTTAGGCGTCGGGGCTTGTTCATTTTCGGAAAAGTCATACAGGGAAAACACATCACGTATTTTTAAGCACTTCCAACTGTCGCTCAAAAATATTTGCAGTTTTAAAAGCAAAATAATGTTCAACAAGCAAAATAATATGGGTCATTTCACGAAACGATGTACTTTTGAAACACCACTTTTTGAAGCCAAAATGAAACATTTTCGAATGTACAGTGTCTAGACCTCTTTCGATGTAAAAAACCCTGAATTTTTCGAATATCGAGGTCTCTATGCAAAACGAGTTACCTGAAACCTGCTACAGGGGTTGGAATGGGCCCCCTGGGGGTCAAATTTTAATCCGAAATAAGTCATTATTCTGTAGGTTGACGGAGTGACACGCGAACCATGGTCTGTTTTTATGCAAGTCCGACCAAAATGGTCCTCGTCAAGCCATTTGGAGCACTTGCGACCTAAAATTGATGCAGCTAGGGCATTCTTGGGGTTAAAAATCGACCAATTTAGAACAAGCCTGTCGCAGAAGTTTTTCTAGCGCAACGGAGACAGCACCTACAGATACCATTTTATGCTCACAAACCAACCATGAGCGGGGGACGTATGAGAAAAAATTTCAGGCAGATTCTTAGGCTTTGTAAAAAATGGCACCCCGATATGTTGAGTCAGGGGGCTACACCTCAGGTCGGGGGGGGGGGCTACACCTCAGGTCGGGGGGGGGCTACACCTCAGGTCGGGGGGGGGGGGGCAACAGCTTCCTACAACATGCAACGCGCTAAACTTTAGCTACTTCTATACATTTTAGATGTAAGCTGGTGTAAAACAAATACAATTGGTCTATGACTAGCTTACATTTAAGTGATGATACCAAGGGCAATGCGTGTAATAGGTGTGCGGGCAGGCAGAAGGGTTCCCTAGCTACCCTGTTAACAGCACAGCCCCATATCATAGTGCAATGATGATGAACTTATATACTAATATGATTCTTGCGACCTTCGATTACTTTCATTATACATGCGGTCGGGGGGGGCTACACGCCAGGTCGGGGGTGGGCTACATTTTCATTAAAAATTTTTAATAGATGGGTCGATTCTAGTGGGGCTTTACTATGTTTATATCCGGCCTATTGTAAGACTGTACGCTAAATTTGGCTTTTTTTAAATTTAAGTTTGGTCAGGTCGGGGGGGGGGCTACATTTTGCATACCCCATTTTTGACATTTTATGACCTTCGACCTCATAATGAAATAACACATGGACAGACGCTGATATTCTTTTTTTCAATAACACCTGTACTGATTACGATTGCCGTTATATAGCATTTTTGGCGCTAGTGCACTTTGACGTTATTTACCAGCGTCTGAAAGCTGCCAGATTTGACCTTGGTCGGGGGGGGACTAGATGTCACGAAAAAAATTTTCGGAAGCTTGACGTCAGCTTCAGTGTCGATGCTTACTCCCAAGTTTTTCCGGAAAAATTAGCAAATACCAATGGATCACAGTGAAATGAAAAACACACATATGTATCACGTGCTAGCGATACGGCGAACGTTTATATTGGGACATGTGTTTTTGGCTTCATTTGGCCAACCCGGGTTGAGCGCCTCTGGCTCCTGCTATGTTTGGGGTACAGAGGTCCACTATACCTCGTTATGATCGTCGGATATGCTATTATTACATCTCACAGCGACATTAAATTTCCTTACAAAAGACTGGTGGTATGGACCAAAAAGTGCCGATGTAGCCCCCCCCGACTAAAATGACATGGTTTCGTGAAATGACCCATATATAGTATGCAGTAATTAACAATTATAAATTATTTAGATTACAAAATGATTTAACATACAGGGAGTAATTGATTCTAGATAATTGTTGAATAAGCCGTTGTATATATATATATTAATTCATAAAAACCGTTAATAATGTATTTTATAAACCCAAGAGTTTCTTTTCGGTAATTTGAGATATGCATTTCTTGTAATCAAATTGAAGATTATAGTGCAAAATTTTTACACATACTTCTAATATGCTATTTGACAATGCCACAAAAACGTAGATCTGCGATATGAATAATCATTCAGCTAAACAAAAATCTTGACAATCAATCCGCAGGTAGCAGAACTAGACTTCTGAACTGTTAGCCAGTGCCAAATTTCTATATTTTATTTATTCTAATTTCTATTGTTTTAATATCTTTGAGTTTATTTTCAGTGAATATGGACTTGCCAGATTTTGTAAGATTCAGTTCGGTAATGGAACAGATATGTTTCTGCCAAAACGATCCTACCTTGAGTTTCAATGACTCCTCGCTTTCGAGCATATGAAGCAATTCGGCGTTGTCCATCTCAAGCAGCATTCCTGTAACTTTGCCTGCTTGCTCCGGATATATCGAAGAAATGAGTGGGAAAAGCCGTTCACCAAGCATTTGCTTTTGTTCTTGTGGCATTGCTTCAGCCAACATTGACGCCGTAAGCGGCTCTTGACCAGCGACCAAAATAGTCTGCTGGTTCATAGCCTAAACATAACAAACATTCATTGGATAGTGGTGACAATCATTATGTTGTATATGAATTTGTATACATAGAGGTTAGGAATGCCAGCTCATGCATCGGGAAGTACCATCATAATCAGTTCCATGTTATAGCAATAAATTATTCACTATGATTTAGAAATAGCGAAAACTCTGCGTTAGAACTTAAAAAATATCGAGTTCTTGAACTAAATTGATTTACGTTTTTAATGTTTGCCACTGTTTTGTTATCTCCAATGCCCTTGTGAAATCTAAGTGCACTGTTACGCTACAGGAACAAGTCGTTAACGTTGAAATATGACTGCCATGAAACGTTTGCGTCTCATGACACAGTCATATTGAAAACACTAGCGGCTGAATAATATCTATGAACGTCTCAACAAGTCACCTCGCACGATAATAATGTACACACAAATATTTTATGTGGAGGATAAACCACATTGATTGTAACATCCCAACTAATCTAAAGAAACTGCAGGGAACCAAGGTAATTAGAATCACCAGTAACAACGCAACCTGAGGAAGTTTTTCGGTACGGATCAACTAAGTCAAAAATCTACTTTCAGACTTTTAGTAAAAAAATGAAATTTTATCTAACCAGTCTACCAAATTCATCGTGGCCTATTTCTGAATTACATCATATTTAGAAATATGTTATCGTAACATATCATGTTATGGAATACCGCAGCAACTCTAAGTACTATATTTAACTTGAAAAAATTTTGTAAGTGCAGTTCTGATTAAAAACATTCAACGGTCTGGCCGATCTAGCGGTCCGAACCGATAAATTTTAGACGGCTCAGACCGGTCCGCGGACATAGCTAGTCACCAGACAAATCGACTATATGATGCATCATTAAAGAATGTATATATAAGTACATCGCAGAATTTTCTATTTCATCATGCGCCACCGAGCGGTTCAGATTAACAGTTATATGCTAACAAAATTTGCAGCATCAAGTATATTTTACGATCAAACTTTTATAAAGATATGTAGTAAGACCATTATGGCCGAAAACTAGTCGATTTTCCAGGTTTGCATATATGCTGCGTTTTGAGCTGCCATCAACCCACAAGATTAGCTGAAAAAGTGAAATATCCATCTATGCAAACGAATTTTGTTCATTTAAAAATTCACAAAAATCCATCTTATGACGACAAACTCTCCCTGTGGACTAACAAAGTACTATTAACTCTATCGTGATTGCAGAGGTAGTAAAGCATAGGTACACCTATGCCTTTTGTGTGCACAACCAATCAACTCTCAATACCGCGCAACCCAGAACAAAAGTAACACCGGCAATAAGTCTCCTATGCCCAAAACCCACAGTGCAAGCTATCAGCCTCCCAGGGCGTTTAACAAAAATTAAAAAAAATTTTGGGTCGAGGAACTGTGGGCCGCCATACCGCCGTACCCATGAAACCATAAGTCGCAGAGCAAAACCAACACCGACAATGAGTTTGCCATGCCCGAACACCAACAAGTCAAACTTCTCTGCCGGCCAGGCCGTCAGAATAAATTTTCGAATTTTAGATCGACGAGCCACGACGGTGCCATACCTCAAACCCCGTAACTCCAGAACCGAAAAAAAAGAAAAAAGAGACATCGGCGTTTATCGGTTTACTATGAGACAAAACCAACTAGAGAAAAATTTGAAAGTTAAGATAAAAATAACCTTGATTTCGTGAAGGTACTAAAATGTGGCAAAAACCTTCATTTTCACCTGACCCCGAGCGATGAGGGCGCCATACCCTCGTACCCTTGGAACAATGGTTCGCAGAGCAAACCCAACACGGGCAATGAGTTTCCTATGCCCGAAAACCCCAAAAAAACTTTACAGCAGCCCAAGACGTCAGAAAAAGTTTTCGAATGTCGGAGCGAGGAACCACGAGGGTGCCATACCTCAAACCATCAGAACGGGAGAACTGAAAACAAAAAGGCATCGACATTTGTGATTTTACTATGAAATAAAACCAACCAAACCCGGGAACCAGGTCTCAAATCAAAAAACGCTCGGAGATATACACGCCGGTTAAAATGAGCCCAAGATTCTGAAAATCGATTAACTCGTTCCCAAATTATGGCCGATTACACACGCGCAGACGAAATTTATAAGCTTTCACCCCTGCAACACACAATCTTCGCTACGTTACACTACGCTCCGATAATTTCATTCCTTTGCCCAAACAATATCGGTCCCTCAGATAAAATATATAATTCTGCCAAATCGCCTAAATCAACTAACCTCATGCTGGGACTGAGCTTGGTAGTGCTGCTGAGGTTGCTGCGGTGGGTTTCGCATATTCGGTGTATATTTAAATCCAGCGGCGGCTTGTTGCTGCTGCACAGCTGTCATTGCTGCCTGTTGTGGTCGTTGTTGTTGCATCATTAACATGTGCTGACTTTGCATCGCCGCATGTTGCATAGCAGCTGTAATTTACAAAACGGTATACAAAATTTTGACAGCTAACGTTTTTCATCGAAAGTCACAATGGCATTCCGCATTGAACTATAAGCCAATTTCTCTTCCAGCCATACATTAATTAACTGGTCCCGAAGAGAAAATTGCAGTAAGAACTATGCGAACGCGAATTCGATTACCAAAATGTAGTAAGCCGGACAAACCAGAATTTACTTTACAGAACAAACGCGCTAAAAACCGTTATGTAAAATTTTAACTAAACCGACATGAAAGTTCATTCAAATGTTTAGCAAAGGTATACAAAGATTCCGATGAACCATGATCCATAAGTCGACATTGTCCTCGTTAGAAAAGTTTACATTTCGAGTTATCAGGAAAAATTACACCCGGGAAATCACTACCAAAATATAATCGCAAAAAAATGGGTTGTAAGCAAAACGCTTCCAGTACAGTAAAAATCCAGACTTACGATTCGGCTGCATCTGTCCCATCATTTGGTTTCCAGTAATCAGACGGGAAGCGGCCGCCATTTGCGCAGCAGGTCCACGCATTTGATGTGCTGCTGGACCGGCAGCACGCATTTGGCCCGGATTTGCAGGCCTGAATCCACCGAGCATTCCAGTCGAAGCGATGGTTGGTTGTGCTTGCCGAGGAATATTCGCTGCGCCCCACCGTGGACTTGAGCGTATCTGAAATGCAACATAAATATGTACGTTGAAGCATAAGACGGCAAACAAGATTTAAATAGTACACAATAGTTCAAAACTGAGTAACCTACGTTAAAATACCAATAGCTTTTTCTAAAAAGCAGTTTAAAGTTTCTGTCTTGAAAGAAAAAGACAGCTCAGAAACATCGCCGATTAAATTAAGAACGTGCGAATCACAAAACGTGCGAAATTTCGATTAAAATACATGAACAAAAACACAAAAAATTTATCCGTCATTAAGATACCGATTTGTGACTTGTCCACACACCGTCCAGTATTTTTCTATGCAAGCAAAATAAACCGAATGGTAAACCTCAGAAGACGCGTAGTTTAAAACCATGTATCAGAAAATTGCTATAAACTAACTTGATGTTGATTAATGATATTTTGCGGCGGATAGCTCGGCCGTGCAGCAGCAGCTTGAGGAACCTGGGCCGGAACGAAAAAGCCAGCGCTTCCAGGTGCGAAAACTTGCCCGAAGGTACCAGAACCCTGAAAAGAAAAATTATGGCAACATAACAGAAAAAAAAACTGGAAAATCTCATGTACATGCACTTGTGCCAGACGGCCACATGTTTTACAGAAAGTTAGCACAGCATCTGGTCTGTCCACAATCGGTGGATACGGGGACCCCACTTTCCAAATCCCCCATGTCCGCCCCCCACACTCAACTAATTCAAAAAATGTCTCAAAATTTATTTCTGTTCTGTGTTTTAAAATGTTTTTAAACATTAATTACCACCATTTCTAGTGCTAAAACCACGTTTTTTATAGTTTGAGAATACTTGCACGGCAGTGAAACATGAAAATTCAGAAAATTTTAAGTATTTTTAAGGAAAGTTTACTCCGGCCCCACTTTAAGTAAGAAATTTACCCCGAGGATCAACATGGGGGCTCCACGAAATTCAGCCCCACACTTCGAAGGCCTGTCGACAGGTCAGAGTAGAAAGGTACAAAATAACAGATGTATATAATGTCCGGAAAAGGGCGGATGCATCTTGTGCGACGTCTTGTTTACCACACCGCTACGATACTCAACGTAGTACACAGGAAATATTCTTGAATGAGCCCACACATGCTCGCAGAGGTGAGAGCAGGCTACCCCCAGGCGGCTCCGAACCGTTAAACACCCCACCGCCGAGGACCCGGCTACTCCCCCTGTGACATCGTGCATCAAACATCTTGACGTATATATTATAATAGTCGTTAAAAATTACAGCTCTGCTTCTGGGCTTTCCAAATTGATGGCCTGACATTTTACGGTTCCCCTGGGTTAGAACAGGTCCCCCCGAAGAATTTTGGGTTCCCCGGTTCAACGCCTCTTGGAAAATTTTTATTTGCAATCGGTCCAAAGTACATAAAATTTGTACTAAAATTCCGTTATAAAGACAAAAATTTCGTCAAAATTTATTGAAAATAGCTTTGTCTCTCCATCAAAAGCGTTCAAACAGTGTTTCTAACACGATTTTAACCGTTTTTCTCTTTTGCAAAATGCCACCTGGCAAAATTTTCACGAATGGAGAACTCAGTACTATATAATTAACTCAACTCGCAAGTCGATGTCGCTCGTAAACATAACTTAGATACTTCAATAAAATACTCGTATAATTCAGCAAAATGAATATAAAGATTTTTATGTGTAATTAGACTGGTCTGTCCACTGCCCTCTGAAAAGTGTGTGAAGGGACAATTCGGGAGTCCAATGTTCATTATCGGGGGAAATTTGAAAGGGATGGAAGGGAGAAAAATTTTTCTTGAAAATACTAAGTAATTCCAGATCTTCATGAGTATTGCTGTCGTGCGTGTTTTCAAACTGCTATTAATCATTTTTATATTGGTTAGCGATATAATGTAGCCCTTACTTGCAATCGCATATTCGCCAGCCGTTGCATATACTGCGACGCTAGCGCTGCTTTGCGATCTTCTTTTCGCTGCGCGAGTGCAACGTAAAGTGGCTTCGAGCCCATTATACGGCCATTCATTTCGGTAACAGCTTTAGTGGCTTCCTCGGGCGTCGAAAAACACACAAATCCAAAGCCTCGACTCCGGCTGTGCTCATCAGTCATTATCTGAAAAAACGTTTGCGGGTAGTGCTGTTGGTGGATCAGTACGTCAAACCGCCACCAAACCATTTTAAACGAGATTTCCTATCGTAGAGATCTGTGTCACAATTTTCTATACCTGATTAACAGAACCCGTGTATATCACGACACCTGATATAAGTTTAAGATATACTGTTGTTAATAACTACCGACTTGTCGTGGCCATGTTTTTTATTTCAGAGTGCATTCTACAACACAAGTGAGCATCACAATAACGCTTCATATGCAGCTGCATAGAGCGTCCATCGCTCTACAAAATATGCTCAAGAAGATCCATATGTTTTCATTGGTTATAAATAGTAACCTGCCTTATCGCAATGACGATGAATTCTGAATGCTGAATATGTAATTTAGAGAAACGTACACATCAATAGGCCACCGAATATTATCCATGTTGCTCGAGGAATTTAGGAGACATGCTCCATTATTATGATCACAATAACGCTTCATATGCAGCTGCATAGAGCGTCCATCGCTCTACAAAATATGCTCAAGAAGATCCATATGTTTTCATTGGTTATAAATAGTAACCTGCCTTATCGCAATGACGATGAATTCTGAATGCTGAATATGTAATTTAGAGAAACGTACACATCAATAGGCCACCGAATATTATCCATGTTGCTCGAGGAATTTAGGAGACATGCTCCATTATTATGATCACAATAACGCTTCATATGCAGCTGCATAGAGCGTCCATCGCTCTACAAAATATGCTCAAGAAGATCCATATGTTTTCATTGGTTATAAATAGTAACCTGCCTTATCGCAATGACGATGAATTCTGAATGCTGAATATGTAATTTAGAGAAACGTACACATCAATAGGCCACCGAATATTATCCATGTTGCTCGAGGAATTTAGGAGACATGCTCCATTATTATGATCCCAATTTTCAAGTAAATCGAGGATGAATTGTTAAAAGTGAGACCAAATACACCTACACGGCTCGAACGATTACATAAATATTACCATAATCATGCTTTTTGGGCCCCACGGACCCATAAAAAACTCCTTTGACATTTTGACCCAACGCTACATAGTATATAATGACAATAGCAGCACACCATTATTTGCCACAAGAGAATAAATTGTTCTACAAAATGAGACAAAACACCTATATAGCTGGAGCGGTTGCACAGATGTTACCATTATCGTGTATTTTAGGTCGCATGGGCATATTAAAACCTAAACCGGCAGCTTAAACGATGACACTAGCAGCACGCCGTTTAGAACTACACAGAAGATAATGTCGCGTCAAAACAGACAACAAAATAAAACACCCATATATATATATATATCAAGTGGTTGTGGAAATATAACAATTTTCGTATATTTTGGTTCCCATGCCCACTGAAAAAGCCCTTCCTGGCTCCCGTCCACCTACTTTTACGGAGTATGATGCTGAAATCCGTTTTCGGCCAGAACTAAAAATATATATAACAGAGATTTCAAACGTTTGCTTGAGCTACCGCTCGAGACGATCGTGCGTTGCAAATTTGAGTTATGAAAGCCGCACAAAAATTACACATTGGCAGTTTCAAATTTGATCACATGAAAGGTTAATAATCAGAATTTAATAAACCCTACTTCGCTTTAATACGCAACATCGGGTCGGTCTTTAGAACGATGCGGCGCGTAGTTCATAAAATAGGTTTATTGAATCATTAATAGCTGCTAAAGATTTAGTGAGCCAGACGCGCCACAAAAGCGACTATTCAGCTATTAATTATCCGATTGTACTAATACCGGTGCTTCGGCACATAATTTCAGATAGGGCATTTATCTTGAGGTCATTGCATACACTTTATGGAAACGTCTGCGTTTCTACTAAACTAACACACTGAAATTCTAAATTTTGAACATGTAGAAGCGCACAATAAAGTACAACAACAAGAACAATTTTAACTGAGCACTTTACATGACTTTGTTATTAACCGATTACCTGATTCGAGTAGCTGTTGCTGAGCAAAACATTCGTGTGCTCTATATCCGCTACATTAGATACCTGGTACTATAGATAGCGCTGCTCTGGTCATCAGGGTGTAGAATTGTGACCGCATATTTAGCGTGTCGTTAAATCAGTCCACTACTTTTCGTTCATCATTTGACC
This sequence comes from Trileptium ribeirensis, assembly GCA_030248225.1. Lineage (NCBI taxonomy): Eukaryota > Metazoa > Nematoda > Enoplea > Enoplida > Thoracostomopsidae > Trileptium > Trileptium ribeirensis. Next base: position 30,587 of record JASANE010022288.1, on the reverse strand, counting down.
AGTTATACGTCGCAAATTTTTAGTGAACTACGGTTTACATTCTTCATTTTAGTATTCATTATAAAGGACACGCACTTTCTTGATATAATTTTAAAACATGACCAGTGAACTGCCAGTAGGCGTATTGTAATGCAAGAGTAAACTTAAGATGCGCCCCGAACCATCCTCTATTGAAACCATACACAAAACGTTGTTAGCGAAGAAAATTCGTATTTCAATAGCCGTATCCAATTTCGACATATTTCTGTTCCATAACGCCATTAGTGAATGCAATTCGGCCCCTGTACTTTAGCACCAGTGTGTTAGCGAACATTTTCTCAAATTATAATGTACGGAATATGAAACGAACTAATTTCTGTTCTTTAACGAAAAAATGAAATTTGTGTTCAGTGAACAACTGAATGGCAATCGCTTTTGTCAAAAGAGAATGGTAAGGGCGCAGCTTAAGTTTACTCATGCATAATAACGTATCCTTAATGTTATTTTTTTAGATCTGCAAATTTTACTATAAGAATACTCTGTTTTCCGATGAATTTATTGGATGCAAAATGCTGTTTCCACTAAAACAAGAAAATATTGTACTAATATTGTTATTAGTGATAAGAAATGATATCCGGAGACGATTTTATATCCAGATATTATCCACGACGCCGGGATATCCGCATATCTTGATGTTGCAAAGTTTTACTGATGGAGAAGCCACAAACCCTTGACTCGAAGATGTCGCGAACACAATGTTTACAGATATGTTTTCTTATGACCTTTTTGGAAGAAGGTTTGTACTTGAATCTACACATTGTGAGTTTAGGCGGTCAATTTTAGCGTATGATTAACGGATAGTTAGGAACTCAAAATACTTCCATTTTCAGTTACCAACATGTCACACGATATTACTTGTTGCAGTCAAAATGTATTTACACGCCGATTTAGGGTGACTAATTTATCAGTCGTTTTAGCTTTCTGACGAATTTTTTATGTATATATCCCAATAACCCGGCGAATTTTTTATATGTATAGCTAAATTTCTGAATTTGACAGTTTGGTGCTGCAGTTTGATGCAACGGATGATAGAAAAAGCAATGACAATGTGCCATTTAGTGGAGCTATAACGGATCGCATCCTCCGGATAAGAACTAGTCCTTAAGTGTCAATTACCAAATTTGGAAGCATGTGCACCTATGGTTCAGCTTATATGTCACGGCACATGTTTCCAATAAACCACAGCCAGGAATCAGCTCATTGCGTTCTATAGCGTTGTTCCACATCGTTCTTTGTGAAATCACACATGGACCGCTTTAGCGTCGATGAACTTTATTTCCAAAATGTGTATTAAATTGCCTGGTTATGTATTGCTGCCAAGCCATTAGAGGGGTATATTGCAACGGAGCGAGCGAAGCTTGCACTGAGGGCGCTAGGGAAAAATCGGAAGAAACTTGGTCTGTCGCTGTCATTCTCAACTCAGTTGCGGATGGCCGGATTGCAACAAATAGTTTTGTTCCACAGTGAAACAGATGACGATGTGTCCTTTATTTGAACGCGAACAGCGCCGACCCCACCTTCCGGGTCAAAATTCCAGAACCGAGTTTTTAAGGATTCTTTGATAAATCTGGCCATACGGGTACCGGTGTTTCGCAGCCCATATCTTGCGACACAAGCTTCACATCGAAAACACCACCTTACAAAATCAACTTATCGAGATCTACAACTTTGCTGATCACTAATTTTTTTGCGGCTGTGGGCCCGAAAACGGTTCGCCCACCTTTACCAGAAATAGCGATTTTTCAAGTTTCTGTTGTGTTTTTGCTTATTTTTACCTTCCGATGAGTACCTATTAGGCTATCAAACACGTTAAATACGACGGTTTTGCTATCTAGAGTCAGTTGATTTGCGGCCAGGGCATCAAGAATGATATATATACATACGAATTTCTGAAAGCGGAATCCAATGATTTGGTTATTTAGGGTCCAGCTTCCACATTTCAGGTGTTTTCATAGTTTTTCAATGGGTTTAGGATCAACGAAACGATTAACAGTATATAGTCTGTATTCAGTACGTTTGGGTACGTATTGCGTACAGGTCACTAAGCATTATATATATATATATATGTATAAACAGGTTTTTAATAGGCTAACTACAATGGTTTGATTATATAGAGGCCAGTACGAATACTTGATGCGTTGTCCAGTTGTTGTCGACGAGGTTAGGGCCGTCGTCGAGGTTTTAGGATTTTCAATGGGTTCAGGGTTCAAGAGGTTTTAGGGTGGTACATACATCAAATGCAATCTATCACAGATATAACAAAGTAACTCAAATATGAAACCATACTCGATCCGTTTCTGTCAAACTCACTTGCGAAATACTACTATATAGGTTTGTCATATATATATATAATTATATATAATGAATAATTTTATTTATTATATATATAATTATATAATTAATATATATATAATTATATATATTATATAATTAATAATAATTAATTATATATATTATATAATTAATTATATATAATAAATTTTATAATTATATATAATAAATAAAATTATACTATATAATTTTGTCATATATATACATACATAAAAACAAACATATATATATATACATGGGAAACGATTTACGCCTTGTGTGGCATTAATTTGAAAACAGTATCAACGGTTTCAGGGAGCTAATATCGTTGAGTATGGGTTTCTTATTCCTAATCATTATATTCTCCACTATTCGCAGTAAAGCGTCCTGGTTTGGTTTGGATTCATTGATTTGAGCGACTATGGAGAAATCATCAAGAGATGGTCGAACATTACATGAAAGCGCGTGCCTATATATATATATACTGTACTACAATATATATATATTATATACTATACAATAATATATATACTATATAATTTTGTCATATATATATATTATATATATATATATATAGGAAACGATTTACGCCTTGTGTGACATTAATTAGAAAACAGTATCAACGGTTTCAGGGAGCTAATATCGTTTTTGGTGTGCTTTTCGTTGCACTGGTCCTGAAGCTTAGTTGAAAGCCAGCGAACATAGGTAGAAACAATGTACCAGTCCAAATAGTTAACCGCACTCTTTAGTATCGAACCAGTTTCAGTTAGGTGTTTAGCCAATTGATTACTACATTTCTTATGTTTAACTATTTCGTTCTGTAATAATTTCCGAACGAAATCTGTCCAGTTAGCGACATTACGGTTTATGGCATGGTTTTTGGTCTTAATGAAGTTTGGTGTACATTTTTCATCGATGCAATTTTGTAAAAACTGGCAATGGCAATTACGTTTAGCGAGGTTTATTGATGCTTTTTATCGGCTTTGTACAAAGCAACTACATGATTGCCGTATTTTGATCTCAAACCTGTGATTATACCCGCTGGAAATTGCACGGAAATTAGTTGATTTATGGCCCTAATTGTGATATCATGTACTTTGTATATGTTACCTTAATAGCCTTAATAATTCAATTACCTTAATATATGTTTATAATACATAATATAGAAAATATTTGCCCCCATGTGCGCGAACTAGGGGCAGACGTGACCCGAGAGCTCACATTCTATTCTCCGAGGCCCGCCGGAATACTTGACGAGATCCATCAAAAAAGATGCCAAAACATAAAGGTACCTACCTTTGCGCTAGTAATATCTCCAAATTCAGCAAATATTTCTCGCAATTTTTCATCATTAAACGTATCGTCACAATTCTTTACATAAAGGTTAACACCTTGGTAGCTAAAATAAACATTTAAAACGAATTATATATAAATATACCATACCATGTACTCTCAAAACATGCACTCGTGACAATACTTCATCATCAATCAACAATTACTAGAAATGAAAAGACAAACCATGGCTGGTCGTTGGACGATAATGACTTGTGGTCATCATCAGCTAAATCGCTTCCATGAATCATAAGCGGAGTCGGAACCTTAACAGTGCATACAGCAAATAATACGAATCACAAAAATAGTTGCTTCGGCTCTAAATAAATAACAAACGCACGAATAAGAATTAGCATCATATAAAATCGGTCACTGGTTTGTTATCTAAATATTTGACAATGCACGCAATAAAAAACGGAAAAACTTTTTCCATCCTACAAAAACATGGCAGCAATTGTTCAAACAGCTAATAGCGATACGTGTAAACGAATCTTTCAAACAATTCATTTTTACCATATGACAGAAAGCTTTAGCTTGAGTTAGATACAAATTGATCTCGTTCGCTTTCCGCTATTTATTGAGTATAGGCATGTCATTATGTTTGCAACTCTTGTATGGAATCATTGTAGTATCGCAGTATTATAATAATTCAGAGTAAACTGAATTGATGTAAAAATGTACATTGAAATCCGTAAAAATATATATAAATGTTTTAATTGCTATAATATTACCATTTAAATTCTAAAATAATTGTAAGTCTGAAGATTTAGTTGGCACTGTTGTGGAGCTTCCGTTGCCATAGCATCAAGCCAGCAAATTTCTGATTCGCTCACTATCTGTACAGTCAGTACAACAAATTTGAACAAATAAATAGAAAGCAAATTATAAGCTGCAAAAATGCAAATTCAAACTGATATATAACCCAAACACGTCCGTTTATCACTACACCGCATATATATCACAAATAATTATTACAAATAGCATCCTACCGTTTCAATCTCTCCAATTTTAAAGACTCATATTTGCGTTTCAATTCCTGTTGTCGCTCAGCTTTCTTTTGTGCTCGTCCCACGTACAATTTTTTGCCTGATGAAAGTTCTTTTTCGTTCAGCTCCGTTACTGCCTGGAACACGAGGAAGGCGAAAATTTAAATATTTAACAATTACTATCTAAATTATATAGCTATATGTTGACAAATTAATGTGTATAATGTAAGTGTCCACGTGAGGTGTGTACATGAAAGTTGTTCTTTCGGCAAACTCACGAATTGATTCGCGCAGAAGTTTGCGTTCACAAAAATACGTACTCCAGTGGAAGAAATATGAGCGGGAATTTGGCGCACATTTGCCCATTAAATGACATTCTGAATCAGACAGCAATGTTCGCTATCTATTTGTGCACTATAGCATATAAGAAAAACGCGATTGGTAATGGCGTTTTCACTTATAGGCGGTCAGCAAAATGCTGACTAAATCGTAAAATAGTGACCATGAACAGCGCCTGCGCGTTGCTGCATCGCTAATCGTGTACTCTTGATTTCGTAGTTTGTTCGCGTTCATCGCTTTTACGATCGTGAACTGACTTCACCAAGGAACAAACCCAGTGTACGCACCTGAAATGGACTCTCGCATAACCATGTACAGTAGCACAGCACAATAAAGCAAAAAGATAACTGCGAAAACAAAATTGGCGCAGTTTTTACGTATATTTTTAGGTGGATGATGCAAATAAGAAAGTATGGGAGTATGGTGACCACATCCGATAAAAATATCAATATAATAATCCTACGACAGTGATAGAAAATAGACTACGCGTGAGTTTGTGCCAATTTTATATCGAACAATACCCAGGCTACACAACACATGCACATTAATCTGGACTCTGTACGCTAAAAATTGTGACAGACGCATGAACCTGACGTCGCTTAGTTCGGAAGCAGGGTAGGCCGATTTTGCTAACAGGCATGATGCGATGGCTAATCCGCGTTCTAAATCTAAAATTTTTTAAAAAGCAGCATTATCGGGGCTAAAACTGTATTTTCCAAATTCGAACGTATTTTATTAAATCTCAAGCTTTACAAACGAATTTTACTAAATTTTTTCATTTTTGTCAACTATGGCACTAATATTACCGGGGGAAGCAAAAATATTGCAAAAGGGCACTAAACCGAAGGGAGCCCAAAATTTTGCTGGAAGACACCCACCAACGATTTCGGAGAATCTAGTTGCAACAACTTACGTTTACAGCAGGTAGTAACCGGAATTCCGGTTCCGGCGAAAATCGTTTTCCGGTTGCGGTTCCAGCCAAAACCATACCGGAACCGGAATTCCGGTTTGAAAAATTTTATAAGAAATTTTTCACATTTTTGCTTCATCTGTGGTCCAATACTTAGGGTATGACTGGCTAACATAAATTGCGTCAAGCAGCCGCCAATGCGCTTGTTAACTTGGTAAATCAGTCTAAATTGAAGTAAACTAACGTCATCTGCAACGCAGCTAGAAACTGCGTCCTTGGCAATGAACTGTATTTATTAAAACTGTGCGGGCATCACAGTGTGTCTCATTTATAGCATTCCGATAAGAAAGTTATCATCATGATCTAACCGACGGGCACTGTTTATCCAACGCTAGCCTAAACAGTGTCTCTGACCACTGATCAGAAAATTACTTTCCATTTATTATTTTCTCTTAGAATCATATAAACCAACACTTTTATGTTTCCTACAGAAGAACATGTAACAAACGTATGTGTAGTAAAGGGAGGCGACTGGAGACAGAGCGAAAGTATGTATTCTACGCTCCAAGCTTTGCAAGCACATTCGATTTGACGCAGTATACGCAATGGTGTATAGTGGAAGACATTTTTTGCTCAGAATGTCCAAAAACCGACATATTTGATCGATAAATAAACTTTATTAGCTTCCTCAGTCTCTTTAAAGTTTCAGAAAGTAATAATACCATCGCAATACATTAAGTTTAATGTATAAATTGTTTTTAATGCATTTTAAATCTACTATACCTTCATTTCTTCCATCATCTGTTTTACTATATATAAATTTCGAAGACCAGGTTCCGGTTCCGGATCCGGTTTAAATGGACGGTTCCGGTTGCTGGTTCCGGTTATTCCCTGGTTTACAGGTATTGCTGCTTGCGAGACTTTCCAATGAAGGTGATTAAGTTCATTAATCATTGCGGCTATTCTAGATCATATGTTAATGAGTCTTGCCTGAACTAGACAAATTTCGACACCACCCGATTTATTGCGAAGTCTAATATGAATGACTAGAAACAGCTAACCTTTTCCGCGTCCTCCGGCTCATCAAAAGACACAAAACCAAATCCTTTCGACTTTCCTTCATCATCGCGCATTATGACACAGCTCGACACTTTGCCATAATTTTCGAACATTTCTCGAAATTCTTCGTCACTCAATTCTTCGCCAAAATTTTTCACATAAACGTTGGTAAATTTTCGTGCTGCATCGCCAAGTTCACGCAAACGTTCACTACGCGGTATAAACTTGCCGACATAGCTAAAATATACAGAGGTAAATCGCAAGTTAAAGAAAGACAGAGCAAAAGTACAAATGTCTTGAAAATGTAACAATTTTTATTGTTATTCCTACGTACGTATGCATGGACGCGCACATCATCCACAAAATAACTCGAACATTTTTAAAATAATTTGAACTGTATTGGCCGTAGCCACACTAAAGCCGCAGCAAGACGATTATACCACAGCAATGTCAGAAACTTTTTATGCTCATATCAAAGGCACAGTATGCTATAATTCCTTCTAACACAAAATATTTACGAATATGAATCACGAATGTTTATCAATAAAAACAAAGCTTCCGATATGGTGGGGCGAAGGTGTTCGAAGCTTCCCGCTTCTTGAGGGTTCTAACTGGGTCTGAATTTCCCACCTCTATTCGAGATGCCCCGCCGGAACTGCGTGAATTTGAGGCACGTTGAAGACAATGAACCCACAGCAGGAAATGTTGATGCAAACAATGCATGTGCTTCCATAGTATTCAGCAACCATGACATGAAGAACAGGTGTAGTCAAATACCTATTCAGTCGGTTGAATAACCTTGTATGCGACGCACAGTTAAAAAAACACGAAACTATAGCCAAAATTTTCGATAGTTAGCACTTCATGGAGAAGTTTTGAAACTTTAGGTCTTAGAAAATACAACAGCTGTGGCAAAACAAACTTTGTAAGGATAAAGTTATGTTTTTGACGACCAGGATTAATTCGACCCATCTGAAAACACGGACATTTCAGCGTCCATGAGAAACTATGCTCAAAAATAAAATTTAAAAATAACCAAAGTTCAAAAGATATAGTAAGTTGTGCAACAAATTTTTAAATCCATCAACCAAGTTACGCGTGACACAAAAATTATTTTCGACTGACGCAACTGAAGGCTATATATTGTTTAAATATAACGACAAATTTGGTATCGGTAACGAATCGTCAATTCCATGTATTCAATATATAATGGTTCTATGATGTGCGACCCCTCGGTATATATTATATTTTGCACGAAATTATGATCGGTATATAAAGATGCCTTGACAAATCGACAGAATCAGATTAAAAATCAAAGATGTGTAACATGCTGTAACCAAGCAGCTGCAAAAATAAATATATACATATGCTTTATTGTATATATCCTTCCTCTTCTATAAAAGCATATAAAACGCTGTACATACTGGACTTACAGCACCACAACAGAACACAGGTTTCTTTCTAATATGTTGCAAAACAATGGCACTACAAGGAAATATATTTTTTCTAACATTGACAAGTCTATTCTTTGACCTGATAGAAAAATTAGGCAATAAATCCGATAGCAGATCATAAGCAATAACATAATTAATGTGTTAATGTCGCACCATGCTGGTTTAATTATCTTTTTGCTTGCAGCTTCCCACGAGACAAAATGTATCGGGAAAATACAGAATCTTGTCGAGTATTCCCACAACATTAATAATAAATTTAACGGCTAATCGTTGACTTGTGCAGAAGAATGCTAGCCACCCGGTCCTGTGCAAATCACTTGTGGAAGATATTACGTCGCAATAGGACCAGAACGATTGCCGCTTCGTTGAAAGCGGCGTTTGATGTAGCAGCTGGGTGAAAGAAGTGAGGACAGCCGTCAATGTCATAGGCGATGTAAAAAGCCAGAGTCATGAAGCCGACGTTTAAAAAGTTCAGTGGTGGGTGCAGCTACAACAAACTCCGACAGATCGTTCCACAGCTTTATTATGCGAGCGGGTACTAGTAGTGCAATAATTATGGCTGGGAAGTTGATTGACTCGAACATGCAAAAAGATGTCGTAAACCAGCAACAGGCGCAAATATGATCAACTAGGGAGTAACCGGAATTACAATTCCGGCGAAAATCGTATTCCGGTTGCGGATCCGACAAAACGCAAAAACCATAGCGGTGCCGGAATTACGGTTTAAAATTGTCCACATTTTGCTTCATCTGTGGTGGAGTCATACGTTGTATATACACAATGATCAACTTCCAACACAACCAAATATAAGTAGAAGACAATTTCAGTAAGATTTTTTTCTTCACCAGACAGGAGTATGTTAATTAAACAAAGCTAGACCGATGCTTGTAGCAGATCACCCATTAAGAAATCTGTGATATGTTTGTTATATGCGGAACCGGCCCAACTTGATATACACAATAGGGTATGGATTATTGACCATTTAATTGTAAGGTTGGCTAATATAAATTACGTGAAGCACCAGCCAATAAGCTTGTAAACTTTGCAATCAGTCTAGAGTAAAGTAACATATCTGCAAAGCAGACGGAAACTCCGTTCTTTGGAATGAGCTGTATGTATTGAAACTTTTCGAGTAGTATCACAGTTTGTATCATTTATAGCTTTCTGATCAGAAAATCATCATCTACCTGAGGGGCAGTAGTTGCCTAACGCTAGCGTGAACAATAATACTGGCCAACCATCTGAAAATTATAGTATATATTTTATTTTCTTTGTAGAATTATATACGCCTTCAACTTCCTACGGAATAACATGTAACCAACGTATGTCTTCTAAAGGGGTGCGCAATGATAGACAAAGCAAAATTGACTAGTCTACGCTTCATTCGTTACAAGAACATTAGGTCTGACGCAGTTTACGCGAGCATGCACAGCGTAAGGCAGTTTTCCGCCGGGAGTCCTAAAAACCGGCATCTCGATCGATAAATATTTTGGCTTCTTCAACCTCTTCAAAGTTCCATAGAGGCAATAATGTAATCGCAATAGCTCAAGTTTAATGTAAAATCTATTTTCAATACATTTTAAATCCACTGTACCTTCATCGATTTTACTATATATAAGTTTCGAAGACCACGTTCTGGTTCCGAATAAGCCTTAAATGGACGGTTCCGGGCATTAACTGAGATCAACTTACCCCAGTCAAAGTCAACCAGATTGTGTACCGTTTTATAAAGTAGCAATAAGACCGAACACGCCGACATTTGAGCGACTGAATACCCAGCAATCTAAACCGCTAATCGTACTAAAAGTTATGCATTGCTGGAATAAGTTTCGTGGCACACCGTTGTACACCTTCCAGAAGCGATATGTTACACCCCAAATGCGGCCTCCACACGGAAACAACGTATTACAGAATGGGGCCAAGTAAAGTTGCAGAAACACTTCCCTATTCCAAAAATGCATTGTTCGCCGAAGTATGTTGGCGGATTAAACTGCCACAGCACATTGAGCAGCTGATTTGAAATCGGCAGAAACGATAATACCAAGATCCTTACATTGGGATACGTTAGGGATGAGGTTACCATACATGGAGTATTCGTGGCATTGGTTAGCTGATCCAAAATGCAGACAAGATAACTTAGTGACATTAAACTAAAATTTCCAATAATTACAAAAATTGTCCGCAAAGCATTTAAGTCAGTTTGCAAATCAATGATGTCAAGTTAAGGACGATGACGATGGATACAGAAGAAAATTTTCCTAAGGTATTCGCTGTTTTAAATAGCAATGCTCTTTGGTATTTCCCCAAAATATGCTAAAGCAACGAAACGTCAGTTATCACATTGACTAACTGCAATTAAACAAGAATCGAAATTCCACCATACTTACACTTTTTTTCCATTCAGCAACATCCCGTTAACTTTCTCGATAGACTTTTGTGCTGCTTCTTCAGTTTCAAAATGAACGAATCCATATCCTTTCGAGTTACCATTCTCGTCTTGCGCGACCTAAAATGTTGCCACCCAAAAAGTATGTATAAGACCGTAAGAATAACCTAACAGGATGGAAATTTCTTATGGAGCGCGTTTGCATATATATATATATATATATATATATATATATATATATATATATATAATTTCGAGTTACCATTCTCGTCTTGCGCGACCTAAAATGTTGCCATCCAAAAAGTATAAGACCGTAAGAATAACCTAATAGGATGGAAGTTTCTTAAGCAGTACACATGCATATATATATATAATTTTATGTGACTAGACCAACTGTGCGCAGTGATCGTACGTATCTAACCACATCAACTGATCAGCTGAAAGTGAGCACCTACATTGCCTATATATTTTTATATTTGAAAATTATAACATCGTGGGAGACACAGTCGAACCAATGGTTACCATCCAATTTGAAAAGCCCAGACAGAACGAGGAATACAGTGACCGTTAGAGGGAATGGAAGACACAAATTGATTTAAATAAATCATGTCGTTCTCAGTAGCACTTAAAAAACCATAATATACATTTGACGCAATGATTATCACAAACACTGGACAAATGTCGCTACCGTTTAAACATGAGCTAACAATGTTAGCCCATACATTGTTGAGCAGAGTCCAATGACCACTAAAGAGAAGGTATATACGATACAATGCCGTTAACTGAATCTTACCGTCAGAAAACTTAAAACCTTTAATCCACACGCGATGTCGGTCCCAAACCCCGGACATATATACTAGTTAAATGTAGGACGTTTTGGCGCGAAGTTTTTGTTCATACCTCATTAGCCGTGAACGCAACAGAAAGTGTTGAACAATGTTGTAGACCTCCATGAATGTTTACAACAAAGTAACTTAACATCGAGATTTATATACGTACTCGTATCGCGCAAGCAAATGTGAAACAGAGCTAGCGTGGTTTCATTTTGTGTAATTACCTGCACCAGGCTGTGTTTGATGCATATACCACCCTAAAACCTCTGTAACCATGAACCAATTGAAAACCCTAAAACCTCGTCGATTCGAAACACATCGAAAACAACTGACAACGCATCAAGTATTTGGGCTGGTCTTTAAGTAACCAAACCGTCGTATGCAGCGTACAAAAAATCTATATATAGACCATTCTTAATGCTCTATACGCAATACGTAGCCAAACTATATTCTGACTATCAGGTTCGTTGACCCTTAACCCAATAAAAACCTTTGAAAAGGCATGAACTAATTCGTGCTTGTCACTACGTAGCCAAACCATTAAATTCAACGTATATAGCTAAAAACCTCTAAGTAGGCCATTTTTGAGACCAACTATATTCTATAACTAGGATACATTGACCTAAACCAAAGGAAAACGTCTGAAAAGGCAAGAGGTACTCGTGCTAAACTCTTGATAACCAAACCACCGTATTCAGCCTATCGAAAAACCTATATATATCAGGGAATAACCAGAACCAGCAACCGGAACCGTCCATTTAAACCGCATCCGGAACCTGGTCTTCGAAATTTATATATAGTAAAACATATGAAGGAAGAAATTAAGGTATATTGGCTTTAAAATGCATTAAAAATAACTTTTACATTAAACTTTGCGATGGCGTTATTGCCTTTCTGAAACTTTAAAGAGACTGAAAAAGCTAATAATGTTTATTTATCAATCAATATGTCGGTTTTTGGACACCCAGAGCAAATAATGCCTTCCACTATACACCATTGCGTATACTGCGTCAAATTGAATGTGCTTACAACGCATGAAGCGTAGAATAAAAACTTTCGCTCTGTCCCCAGTCCCTCCCTTTACTACACATACGTTTGTTACATGTTGTTCTGTGGGAAACTTGAAATTATTGTTTCGTATGATTCTAAGAGAAATTGATAGAAAGTAATTTTCTGACCAGTGGTAAGAAAAACTGTTTAGTCTAGCGTTGGACAAACATTGCCCATCAGTTAGATGACAGTGATGATAACTTTCTAATCAGAATGCTATAAATGAGACAAACTGTGATGCTGCTCGCACAGTTTCAATAAATACAGTAAGTTCATTGTCAAGAAAAGAGTTTCTGGCTTCGTTGCAGATAACGTTACTTTACTTCAATTTAGCCCGACTTACAAAGTTTATAAGCGCATTGGCTGGTGCTTGACGCTATGTTAGCCAAGCATACGCGAAGTACTTCTACGTAAACCATACTCTGTTACCCAGTTGGACCGGTTTAATTCGAAAGTAACCCGGAGACTTCTGAATGTGTAAAATACCTGCTACAAGCATCGACCTGGCTTTGATTTTTTAACAAACTCCTGCACGTTATTATGAAAAATTCCTAGTGAAATTATGTGCCCTACTTGCGTTTCACATGGCAAATAGCTTAGTTAATCTTTTCTTTTGCTTGGTTGTATTGGAGCTTGATCATTGTATAATACATATATATTACATATGTTTGGTTCAGAGATGAAGCAAAAATGTGGAAAATTTCATACAAAATTTTTAAACCACAATTCCGGTTCCGGTATGGTTTTGCCCAATGCCGGAACCGCGACCGGAACACAATTTTCGCCGGAACCGGAATTCCGGTCACTCCCTGATGTATATATCAGGGAATAACCGGAATCGAAGACAGCAACCGAAACCGACCATATAATACGGATCCGGAACCGTTCATTTAATCCAGATCCGGAACCTGGTCTTCGAAATTTATATATAGTAAAACAGATGATGGAAGAAATGAAGGTATAGTGGATTTAAAATGCATTAAAAATAACTTTTACATTAAACTTAATGTATTGCGATGGTATTATTGCCTTTCTCAAACTTTAAAGAGACTGAGCAAGCTGATAATGTTTATTTATCGATGAAATATGTCGGTTTTTGGACATTCAGAGTAAAAAATGTCTTCCACTATACACCATTGCGTATACTGCGTCAAATCGAATGTGCTTACAAAGCTTGGAGCGTAGAATACACACTTTCGCTCTGTCTCCAGTCGCCTCCCTTTACTACACATACGTTTGTTGCATGTTGTTCTGTGGGAAACTTAAAATTATTGTTTCGTATGATTCTAAGAGAAATTGATAGAAAGTAATTTTCTGACCAGTGGTAAGAGACACTGTTTAGGCTAGCGTTGGACAAACATTGCCCGTCAGTTAGATGATAATGATGATAACTTTCTAATCAGAATGCTATAAATGAGAGAAACTGTGATGCTGCTCGCACAGTTTCAATAAATACAGTTCATTGTCAAGAAAGGAGTTTCTGGCTTCGTTGCAGATAACGTTACTTTACCTCAATTTAGCTCGATTTACAAAGTTTATAAGCGCATTTGCTGGTGCTTGACGCAATTTGTTAGCCAAGCATACACTAAGTACTTCTACGTAAACCATACTCTGTTACCCAGTTGGACCGGTTTAATTCGAAAGTAACCCGGAGACTTCTGAATGTGTAAAATACCTGCTACAAGCATCGACCTGGCTTTGATTTTTTAACAAACTCCTGCACGTTATTATGAAAAATTCCTAGTGAAATTATGTGCCCTACTTGCGTTTCACATGGCAAATAGCTTAGTTAATCTTTTCTTTTGCTTGGTTGTATTGGAGCTTGATCATTGTATAATACATATATATTACATATGTTCGGTTCAGAGATGAAGCAAAAATGTGGAAAATTTCATACAAAATTTTTAAACCACAATTCCGGTTCCGGTATGGTTTTTGCCCAATGCCGGAACCGCAACCGGAACACAATTTTCGCCGGAACCGGAATTCCGGTCACTCCCTGATGTATATATCAGGGAATAACCGGAATCGAAGACAGCAACCGAAACCGACCATTTAATACGGATCCGGAACCGTTCATTTAATCCAGATCCGGAACCTGGTCTTCGAAATTTATATATAGTAAAACAGATGATGGAAGAAATGAAGGTATAGTGGATTTAAAATGCATTAAAAATAACTTTTACATTAAACTTAATGTATTGCGATGGTATTATTGCCTTTCTCAAACTTTAAAGAGACTGAGCAAGCTGATAATGTTTATTTATCGATGAAATATGTCGGTTTTTGGACATTCAGAGTAAAAAATGTCTTCCACTATACACCATTGCGTATACTGCGTCAAATCGAATGTGCTTACAAAGCTTGGAGCGTAGAATACACACTTTCGCTCTGTCTCCAGTCGCCTCCCTTTACTACACATACTTATGTTGCATGTTCTTCTGTAGGAAACTTAAAATTTTTGGTTTATATGATTCTAAGAGAAATTGATAGAAAGTAATTTTCTGACCAGTGGTAAGAGACACTGTTTAGGCTAGCGTTGGACAAACATTGCCCGTCAGTTAGATGATAATGATGATAACTTTCTAATCAGAATGCTATAAATGAGAGAAACTGTGATGCTGCTCGCACAGTTTCAATAAATACAGTTCATTGTCAAGAAAGGAGTTTCTGGCTTCGTTGCAGATAACGTTACTTTACTTCAATTTAGCCCGATTTACAAAGTTTATAAGCGCATTTGCTGGTGCTTGACGCAATTTGTTAGCCAAGCATACACTAAGTACTTCTACGTAAACCATACTCTGTTACCCAGTTGGACCGGTTTAAGTCGAACGTAACCCGGAGACTTCTGGGTGTGTAAAATAGCTGCTACAGGCATCGACCTGGCTTTGATTTGACAAACTCCTGCAGGTTATTATAAAAAATTCCTGCTCAGATTATGTGCCCTACCTACGTTTCACACGGCTAATTGGTTAGTAGTTAATGTTTTCTTTGGTTGTATTGGAGCTTGATCATTGTATAATATATATTACATATGTGCGCATTACAGGATGAAGCAAAAAACGTGGAACCGGAACACGATTTTCGCCGGAACCGGAATTCCGGTTACTCCCTGATATATAGGTATATAATTCCTGATGTCCTGTTCACATTACGCAACCAAATAACTGAAAGCTGACTATAATCGCGAAATCGGGTTGATTTGCGTTAAACCCATGAAAAATGCATATTGGATTCTAGATAACCAAACAAATGAAAACACGCTACACTTTGGAAATAGAGTACGTCAACCGTAACACCCTTGAAACCCCTGAAAGAGGTGAATATAGCCAAATTAGATTCTAGATGGCAAACCATTCCAATGTGCTTGATAACCTAAAAACATGCAATAGCATACTGAAATTTGAAATATCGCTGTTCCTAGCAAAGGAACGACAAGCCATATTCAGGACCATAACGGCCCAGGGAGTGATCCCACAAAAAGATCGCTATCAGCAAAGTTGAACATCTCGATGAACTGATTCTGGTCTCATTTTCCTATGCGAAGCCTGGGTGGGTCGTTACACATGGACGGCGTAACATTGGTGCTATATGAACCAGATTTGGCAAATAAGCCAAAAATCTTTTTTTCCAGTTTGACCCGGGAAATAGGTCGGAGCTGTTCGCGTTCAACTAAAGAGCACAACGTTATCACTTTTGTTATCGAACGAAAAATTTATCCCCGACGAAAACAAAATCCTATCGCAGACAGTGGAACCACTGCTCGCTCTGTTTCAATAAATGAAAACGTGCTTTCAGCTCCTAGCTACGCCAAAAGACATGTGCAGCTTGATTATTGATTCAAGGGTATTGTTTTGTACTGGAGCCAATTTTTAGATACGCGCACAGCAATAAAGGCATCTGAAAATTGGCAAGATCAAATTAGACAGTTTCGACTTAAACGCCTCGTAATATATTTATTTACCAGAAAGATTGAACCACAGGCGCCCGTTTTACCAAAGAAAATAGAAAAATTTGAATAATATCGTTGCATTATCCAATTTAAAGAAGCCAGGACGTTCTGGGTTGAAACATCTGAAAGAATTCGAATTGTAAGGGGACTGGGAGAAATATCATACGTAGAACGTCTGCGGTTCCTTAAGCTACAATCTCTGAAAACTCGCCGACATCGGGCAGATTTAATTCTAACCTACCAGCTACTCTATGGTATGGTAGACTACGATTGGCGAAATATTTTTACAATTACTGGCCCCACCAATACACGAACTCGCTACAATTCAATGAAGCTTCTGTAAGCACGGTCACATCTCAACTGCAGAATGTACTCATTTGCATTGCGAGTCGTTCGGCCCTGGAACAAACTACCCGCGCACGTTGTAACCGCACCCACACTACAATGCTTTAAGCGGCGGATACATGTCTCCGGTGCACTTCCTGAGCTTTGACTTCACTGCTGCTCTCTTTAGCGCTGTATGCTTTATGGACTGAACTGGTCGGTCTCCTGTTCGATGGAGACAATATTCCTCGCCGTGAGCAGACTAGCAACTGCGAAACGCTTTGAAATCTGGTGCTCACGACGATGGTACGATTTAAAGAAATTATTCAATTATGAGTGCAGGCAGTGGAACGAGCGTAGCGAATTATAATTGGCCAGAGTGGTAAATTTCGACGGTGTCCGTTTCTGGGGTTTTGGGGGTGTTACGCATACATAAACTTCGCAGATTGCCTTGCGCGATAGCTCACTCAAAAGGTTAAAATCTCTTTGTGCCCTTTTGTTACACACAAAAAAGGGATCCCATCTCATTTGCGTCGTAAACTTGGCCATACGTGCTCTGGTCGGGTCAAAACAAGCTTCGACAAAGCACGCTATGGAGTATATCTCAACTGATGAATACATCCTAGCCAAATTATGCTGATTTTGTAGGGCAAACAACTCTATACGACTATATACCATACTTTGCTACATATATAGCTCTTTTAGGATGTAGGATTTGGATGTCAAATGGGCCATTGAGACCCAAAATACACGAAAGGAACAATATCTCAGCAACCGCTTAAACCTTCTGGATGTTGTTAGAGCAATTAATCCTTCATATAGGTGCACAAGGTATGCCACTGCTGTTCTAGACCGGAAGGTTGGGCCATAGTGGGATTGTCAGCGGGCTCATGGGTTACAAATACACGAAAACAGCAATATCTCCTCAACCACTCGAGCTATATTGGTCTCATTTTGTCGAGAAATTCACCGCCTATATAGCGGCATGCAAAACCGCTGCTATTGTGTTGGGTCAAAATCGTGTTTTCAATGGACCAATGAGACCAAATACATATGAAAACATTAATATCTCCGCAACCACTCGAGCTATATGAGTGTAAATAATTTTTATTCTCCATCCTCTAAGTGGTTGTATAAAGTGAGTCACTGAATGCACAATAAGCGGATACTTACATATCCTCAAAAAGTAAATAACATGTCTGATATTTTATCATTTTGAAGTTTATAATTATAGCAGTGCACGTTTCTCCAAACTACAAATTTCATCACCATGGCGATGACACAAGCTACTAGTAACCAGGCTCCCAAAACCTATACGTGCTACCAATGTTCGCCTGATATCCTTACCTTGCAGCTTAATATATTTCCAAACGTTGAAAATGTATCATAGATTGCTTTGTTATCAATCGACTTGTCCAGCGACTTGATAAAAATATTACCAATTCCAGAGCGGCGCAGTGATGGATCGCGATGTGACCACATAATTCTAATTGGTTTGCCAATCATCACGTCGAAATTCATTGTATCCAACGCTCGCTCAGCTATATATAAAGTGTAAGTATATAACTTAGTTGAGAAAGAGGTCCAGAAATCTATAAAACCACTGAAAATGCAGAGCGGCGTTTGAAACACTTCCCGTACTACCATTTTACAGGCTTGTTTAGATGCAAAATTTACGCATTTGTTTTTGTATATATTTCCAGATTTTTAATAAAAACGCAACAGAGTTGTTAAATAAAACTAATTATACGTTCAATTCCAATAATAGCTCGTCTTGGAGGCAAAACAAAAATGTTTCATTTCCCAACCGAAATAAACATCTTGTGAAGCAGCAATCGAACATTTAGTACTAGTTGTATACAGTCATACGTTTAGGAACAGTCTCCGTCTCTCTGAGCAATAATAAACTTCGAATAAAAACAATGCGAACCGTAATCTGCACCTTCAATGACCAAAAATGTATATATACTTTAGAAAGTTATAAACTAGTAACACTATCGAGATTGCAGAGCGTAGTGAAGCATAGGTACACCTACGCCTACACCTTTTGCGTGCACATCAAATCAGCTCTCGATATCATTCGTCGATATGCTATATGTGGACATCACACAATACCAGCACAAGTTACAACAAAACTAACACCGGCAATGAGTTTCCCATGCCCGAAAACCCCCAAGTGAAACTTTTCAGCCGCCCAGGACGTCAGAACAAATTTTCTAATTTTGGAACGAGTCACCATGAGAGTGACATACCTCAAACCCCATAACTCCAAAACCGGAGCTTTAATCGATAAATAAAAAAGAGGCATCGGCATTAATCATTTTACTATAAAATAAAGCCAACCAGAGAAAGAAATTCGAATGTTAAGATAAAAATAACCTTGCTTCCGTGAATGGTACTAAAAAACCCTCATTTCGACCTCTGACCCCCAACCATGGGGCGTCATACCCCCGTACCCATGGAACCATAGGTCGCAGAGCAAAACCGGCGCCGGCAATGCGTTTCCCATGCCCGGAAACCCCCAAGTAAAACTTATCAGCCGCGCAACACGTCAGAACAAATTTTCACATTGTGGGTCAAGGAACCAGTGGGGAGCCATACCCCCGTACCGCAAACCCCATAAATCCAGAACCGAAACCTTAATCGAAAAACAAAAAAGAGGCATCGGTGTTTATCATTTTACTATGAAATAAAATCATCTAGACAAAAAATTTGATAGTTAAGATAAAATAACCTTGCTTCCGTGAAGGGTACAAAAATGGGGTAAAATGGAGCAAACACGCACATTTTGACCATGACCCCGGAACCAGGCCCTAAATGAAAAACGCTCGGGGATGTACACGGTAAATCACTATGCCGGTTCGAATGAGCCCAAGATCATGAAAATCGGTTAAGGCGTTCTCGAGTTATGGCCGATCACACACACGGAATTTAAAAGATTTCACCCTGCAACACACAATCTCCACTAGTTTCACTACGTTCTGATAACTTTCATGAAAAATTAAATTTCAAAACTTATTCATCGCGACCTTAGCACTACTCATATTGGATGCACAGCAATTACCATTTTTTGCCACATGCAACAACCCGAAAACCTATGCAATCACGCTATGTTTCTGCTAAGTTTGGGTGGAAATCATATTTTTCCTATCCGCGGAAGCGAAGATAGCAGTTTCTCCTCCACGTAAGCAAAAGTCATCTAAAAACTCTATCAGTGGCTTCTCTGTTTAGAGCAAAGGGCCTTCATGTATATCGAGCTTCACACAGATATCCACCAGGTCGAACCCCCAAGTACATACTTTCCTCAGGAACGTAAAAATTACCGAATATTTCTGATGGACTGAAATTTTGCTGATTTTCACCCTTAGGTTAAAAATCCGAAAATTTTCAACAACTCAGGGACCTTTCCAAATACGTATTCCGAACTTGTTATCACAAATCCATATCAGCTAGGCGACAAAAATCTTCTGGAACGAGTGCAGCGACGTGCAAAACGAATTGTTCGGGGTACAGCTAATATGGCATATCCTGAAAGACTACGGCTCCTTCAACTACAAACCTTTAAGACACGTTGATTGCGGGCCGATCTGATTCTTGCCTACCAACTCCTTCACGATCTTGTCGATTTTGATTGAAGAACTATCTTCACCATGGCCGCAACTTCAAAGAACCCGTACAAACTCCATGAAATTGATTAAACCGCGTGAAAATCTGAACTGCAGACTGTACTCATTCGCCTTCCGCGTTGTGAGACCGTGGAACAGACTGTCGTAAGATGTGGTTTCAGCTCCATCAGTTGAATGCTTTAAAAGGCGGCTGCATGTCTCTGGCACACTTCCCGAGCTATGACATCGTTGTTCTGCGTTTGTCTCTGTAATTTATAGTTTGGTCAAACCCGCGGTCTCCTGTTCGATGGAGACAAAACCCTCGTCGTGGACAGATCACAAAGTTGCACTGAAGTCTCACACTGGTGTCCACGAACGGCGGTACGATTCAAATGCCCTTGTAAAGCCTGCTCGCTGAAGCAGCAACTTGTATAGGCACTATGTCAGAAAACTTTTCTTGAATTATTCGAGGGGGGTGGGGGCGACGTTTTGGTCACAATAGCGTATTTTCCCCACCATTTATAATAGTATGCACGTGCTTACCATCCGCAGGTTGCTGGAAATTAACATATGCATATCCCAGCGATTGACGTGTTATTGCGTCACGGCAAACACGAATCGATAGAACAGGTCCAGCAGTTGAGAATTTTTCGAACAACATCGCCTCCGTAACGTCATTATGAAGATCGCCTACATAAAGTGATGCCAGCGGATACGATGGTCCATGAACAGGATTAACGACAGCCATTTTATATATTTAAGACGGTGGCACACTAAAAATTACGAGAAAAATAAAGATCTATTCACATTAATCGTGTGTATATACTTAAATGAATTTTTTCGCAGTTAGCACCATGATATGTTATTGAACCTAACTAAAACAAACAGTAAATCAATATAGACTTTGTTGCACTTATGTCAGAGGCTAAGGTTTTCGTAAACTCAAAATTGTCTTGCGAATAACGGTATACCTATATATATATATATATATATATATATATATATATATATATATATATATATATATATATATATATATATATATATATATATATTATTGCTCAGTTGTAAAAAATGGTACATACAGTGTCACAAACATGTTGACGCTTAACAAGTAAACAGAAGTTTTTCAGACATAAAATTGATATATAAGATCATAGTTAGAAATTTAAACTAAGGCGTGATCTCCTTATTGTGAGATTGATATTGAAGTTTAAGATGCACATTACTAGCTTTTATGTCAAGTATAGCTTATCTAACCATCGCTATGCTGTTCGATTACGTAATTTTTGTTAAATATATGCAATATTTAGAACGAAAACAGCGCCACATACGCTGTTATAAACTATTTTGATTATGGAAACACTGACAAAATCAAACCGAGGGCATGAGCTATATTCAGAGTGATGTTCTGTATATACAAAGCCTAAACATGAGGCTATGTTAAGTTCTGCATATGAGCCTTATGCTAAAAGCAAAACTAAGTCGGGGAACCACCGGCCCTCGTACCTCCATACTAAGATCTTTTAAGAATATATCGTATCCTCAGCTTGCCTTGGACCAAAACTTTTTTAAAATTAGTCGACAAAAACTTATATAAATACATTGTGTCAGAACAGTTTTTCTTTAGCTGTATTAAGCTTTATTTAACTTTTTGGGACCCCTACAATTGCTAGTAGACAAATATGCTACTGATCGTAATATAAAAACGGAGAAACCTAGACATGTTACTTATATATACTCTCTTCTAGGCCCTTCTTCGGAACAGCGGTAAAACGCTAAATTTAGTATACATTTCACCCGCAACGGATATATATAATGTTCCCCAGAATGCTTGAATAGTAAACAGTTTCGGAACGAATCCTGCATAAAGAAATTGTTAAATGTTTTACATTAAATTTAATGTATTGTTATGGCATTATTGCTTTTCTGGAACTTTTATTATAATTTATTACATAATGTTTGGACCACAGATGAAGCTAAAATGTGGAAAATTTCTTATAAAATTTTTCAAACCGGAATTCCGGTTCCGGTATGGTTTTTCCCGTTGCTGGAACCGCAACCGGAACACGATTTTCGCCGGAACCGGAATTCCGGTTACTCCCTGCTACGGAGTTATCCAGAGTTATATATATTAGTTTGTGGTTCACCACTTATCTGTTATTGCTAATAAGCTTGTTCTAAATTTTCTCCTTGAGTGACCGCTGACGGAAACTATGGTTTTACAATTCAAGGCTACCATATCATATTTTAACGAAACTAGCTGATCAAACGTAATTTCTGGCATAAACTTCCAATTGGCAATTAGTTTTTCCTAGCTTTTTCCAAATTACACGATAAGCTTATTGTTCATTACTTATGTATCTCAATTACATTTTAAACGTTGTAACTGTGATATTTATAGAATATACGTTTATATATATATATATATATCAGGGAATAACCGGAACCGAAATTTGCCGGAACCGGAACCGTCCATTTAAACCGGATCCGGAACCGGAACTTGGTCTTCGAAATTTATATATAGTAAAACAGATGAAGGAAAAAATGAAGGTATAGTGGATTTAAAATGCATTGAAAATAACTTTTACATTAAACTTAATGTTTTGCGATGGTATTATTGCCTTTCTGAAACTTTAAAGAGACTGAGGAAGCTAATAATGTTTATTTATCGACCAAATATGCCGATTTTTGGACATTCAGCGCAAAAAAAATGCCTTCGACTATACACCATTGCGTATACTGCGTCAAATCGAATATGCTTACAAAGATTGGAGCGTAGAATACACACTTTCAATCTGTCTCCAGTCGCCTTCCTTTACTACACATACGTTTGTTACATGTTCTTCTGTAGGAAACTTGAAATTATTGGTTTATATGATTCTAAGAGAAAATAATAGATAGAAGGTAATTTTCTGATCAGGTACACTGTTTAGGCTAGCGTTGGACAAACGGTGCCCGCAAGTTAGATGATAATGATGACAACTTTCTAATCAGAATGCTATAAATGAGACACACTGTGGTGCTGCTCGCACAGTTTCAATAAATACAGTTCTTTGCCAAGAAAGCAGTTTCTCACTGCGTTGCAGATAACGCTAGTTTACTTCAATTTAGACTGATCTACCAAGTTTACAAACGCATTGGCGGGTTCTTGAAGCAATTTATGTTAGCCAAGCATACCCTAAGTACTTCTGCGTTAGCCATACTCTGCTACCGAATTGGACCGGTTTAATTCGAACTTACCCTTCAGACTTCTGAATGTGTAAAATAGCTGCTACAACCATAGACCTGGCTTTGATTTGGTAACAAACTCCTGCAGGTTATTATGAAAAATTCCTACTGTAACTATGTGCCCTACTTACGTTTCACACGACAAATTTCTTAGTTAAACTTTTCTTTCGCTTGGTTGTATTGGAGCTTGATCATTGTATAATATAATATATTACATATGTTTGGATCACAGATGAAGCAAAAAACGTGGAAAATTTCAAACAAACTGTTTAAACCGGAATTCCGGTTCCGGTATGGTTTTTGCCCTTTGCCGGAACCGCAACCGGAACACGATTTTTGCCGGAACCCGGAATTCCATTCTCCCTAAATATCAGGGAATAACGGAAACCAGAACAGCCAAGCAAAAACTTCCGTCCATTTAAATCGGATCCAGAACCTGGTCTTCGGAATCTATATATACAGTAAAACAGATGAAGGAGGAAATACAGGTAAGGTGCATTTAAAATGTGCTAAAAATAACTTTTACATTAAAGTTAATGTATTATGATGGCATTATTGCCTTCTGGAACTTTAAAAAACCGAGGAAGCTAAATAATGTTTATTTATCGATCAATATGTGATTTTTGGACCCCCAGATCAAAAAATGCCTTCCGGTTTGTTTATCCTAGGTTCATCATGACAACTTATATGACAGATACGTTGGAAACCACCTCACCCGACCAAACTGATTTACGAAATTAACCGACAAGAGCTAACGAGGAATTATAATTTCACCATCAGCAGGCAGGAAGTAGTTAATTATGGTAGAGGTTAGATGTTCTTTACATAAAGCAGTCATACAAGTGAACCAGATGTTGCTTATCCATACAGTTCGACCTTACATTCGATCGTCTGTCCAAGCCATACTGCAATCTATGTTGAGTGGAGAATTGACGCCGACCGTAGTAGATGCTCTAATGTTAAGACGCTTATTTGAAATGGATCCGAGAATTTCCCCATCGATTTTAGCCCGTGAACCTAATCTAGCTTACCAATTTGGTCGTCTTTTACCCGTTAACGTTCATTTCAATATTTTTCAATTCGGATTTATTTTGCAATTACCCTTACCTACCCGCTACGAATAATATTTTTGCGTATATAATACTAGCTGGAATGTACCCGCCACTTGAACGCATGTAAAATTGCCGCTACCAGAATACGCTGCGCGTGTATCTTCATCGCGCTTTGAAGTATTGAATTTAGCCGCTTGTAAACGCCGTCCAGGCATTGCATTTTGCAAACCGTACGCGCTTGTAACCGATCAACGCATTCATTCTCTTGACTGGATCATCTCGGGTTACATTGTCTCTGAGTATACCAAATCAAAATGCCAAAACCGTTCCTTAATCGAACCATTTGACTATGGTACCGATGTCTACACTGCCATGCAAGGAGTTCTGCTTCGTACTTCAGAGGAAAGATTTGTAATCACTGACAAACGACATTTCGCACACATTACACAAAGACAAAGCCGAATAGTACCCGAACATGGAGTCGAATGGATCTCACTTGGAAATTACACACAGTTAATTGTAGGATCACTTATGCTAACCAGTATGCTACAACCTATAGTTAATGGCTAAAGTTGGTCTGAACATTACCTTAGACCAGTTGTCTAACAGCCAGCTAAAACCCCTTACATGGAGCTCTTTAGAAAATGCTAAGGCTACCAACCTACAAGTTGATCAGATAGCCAAGGACCAGCGACACAAAGTTATCGCCCTTCCAGCAACCCTCATACTGAACTTACGCCGACTGCTCTTTAGACGACGTCTTCCTCGGAAGCATCCACCACCTCCTATGCCGATGAAACTACGCCATGATGCCACTTCAGAACGCCGAAAGTATAGCATCTTTACCGTCTCCTGATAAAAGTCGTAGAACCAGTGGAACTCCTCGTCGTTATACACGAAAACACCCTACTCCAAGTGCCCCTTCCGATAAAGGAATGGTATTTATCGACGATAGAGGGCTATTCGCTAGTCCCATCCGCCGATTACGTAGTAGGTCTCGTTCTGGTATAATAATTCAACGAGTTAATGCTATTAAAGCCACTAATACGCCGTTAATTATGAACACTACTGTCCAAGGAACACCCGTAAGCACCCTTGTTGACACCGGAGCATACATCTTCATTCTATACCAAGCTACTGCAGCCCGACTAGGACTAGTACCCTGCGAATCTATAATAGTCTCCGCCACTTAACAAGAACTTTCCGTCAGTGGTGTAGCGAAAGTGCCCATAACTATACGAACCCGCACAGTACCTTGTCAATTCCAAGTCACTAATAACACCCCCTACGAAATTCCTCTCTATAAAGTTGGCGACGAAGTGTGAGTATATCGATACCACACAACCCCTGGTGTGCCGCGTAAACTTGAACAAAGATGGTGTGGAGCTTACCAGATATAAAGGTCATGCCACTATGTCTCCAAATACGCCTTACAGCGCACAGCCATGCGAAAACGCATCTTGTGCATTTTAATCGCAGGAAACCGTGATACCGCCCACTTCGAACTGTCCCAGGTATGGCAGATCCATTACAAGACATACCTGATGAACGCTTACAAAGCCCATTGGAATATGATACTTAAACGATCAACGCCAATCGTCTGTTTTTCCGCAAGGTCCATGCCGCGAATCCGAATCTATCGCTGAAATGCTACAATCTAATGCTCCTGACCCTTCCCGCGAACAAGCGGATGAAATTGAACCTGCGGATGACACTGAGCCCGCGGCGAATTTAACCGAAGCCCAAACTGATATTCATTTAGCCGCCATGGATACGAATATGCCTAACCGATTACCAATTGTCTACCTGAACCTGACGCTTCTATATAATTGACCTGGAATTTTCCAAAAACTTATTACCCGTTCACCATCTGCCAATTATCTACATGGCCATATAATTACACTGGACCTTTACCTGAATATGGCGAGCATACAATACCTATGACGCGGAAGAAATACCGCCGAACCGCTGAACGATTATCACGTAATTTTGAGGGGCAATTTAAATGAATGGAAACCCTATCCTTACACCCCAATTTAGCGTACCCGCTGAGGATGAACAATACCAAGCGGACTCCGCCATATGCAACTAGCCCATATAACCGCTGCGATTTAGAATTAGCTGCCACCTGGGCACCAAAGCCCGATTATCCTGCTGAAATATGACCCCTAACAAAATCCTGCAAGTCGCTTGTAAGTTTTACCCGAATCGAGTGAGCCACTACCTATGGCCACTACTACAATGCGAGTATCTAACGGCATTTGTTAAGTTACCTTAACGCCACCTACTGCTCCTGTATAGGATGTACCTGTATCAGCGCTATCCCAATATACTTACCGTGAAGAACCATACAGCTTGAACCTTTTCCCAAAAAAGATCCAAGGCGAACCATTTCCCCGATATTGTGCACCGTCCCCCTATGATTCTCTATATCAGAATCAATCCAGCATAGCGCACTTTTATGAATTCTGAACCCAATGTAACTGGTACTCAACTTGGTTCATTTAGTTGACTTCTTCCATCCGAACTACTTATCTCCCATGCGACCTGCACCACCTCCCCCACAGACTTCGTTAGAGATGATCATGACCTTACTACCTTCGATCCCGAGTTGCCCAACCTGAACCATCAATTAAGCCATCGAGAGGACCTATTACAGCACATTCGAAAGACTCTCCCACCCCAGAATCATCATCCATAGGAAGTAATACATTAAAGAGAAAACACAGACTTTATAGGAGAAAGTAAGCTAGACAGAGGCCGTAAAACTTCTTAGCTGAGGAAGAGGAACGAAGGTGTAGAGCAATAGAAGGAACCGAAACAAGTTCTCAGACTGCAACTGGAACACTTCACAGGAAGCACAGTAACCGTACCAAGGACCACACACTCCCTATTAAGTTCCAACCCCTTTTGGAGGAGATACTCAGTAGACCCCATCGTGGCTGATGTCCAAAGCAAACAATCGTAATTGAAAGTACATCAGAACAATCAGAAGCTGAGCTAAATAATTAGACAAGGAATTGCCTGATTACTCAGTGATGACGAATCTACTCTTTAATGTCTTCACCACGATGATACTTATATGTGAAAACGGAGGAAAGATCCTGCACTGCAACGTAGTATATAAGTGAACCCGCGCACTATTAATAATATTAAGCAAGCAACCGCAATTACGACCGCGCCTACGCATATGCAAACCGCAACTAACGTTACTTGGACCATATCTGGATCGTCTATGACACCAAGAATGGTAACTTATACTTAGAACTTACGCAGACCGATTATGTCGCAGAAAGATAGTGTAAACCGGACACATCCGATACCTGTAACTAGAAGAAATGAACCTATCCGAAGAGAGGACATGGGAACCAATCGCCGTGAAATGCCGTATAGGCATACCCGAGACCGTCGTTTTCAACCGATGGCTACAATTCCGACCGCTGAAGCCTTTCGTAGCAGGACGCAACGACATAGTGATGACGGTGATAGTCGAATGCCGCGACTACCGCCCCGTCGAGGACGACACTAACTGTCGTGACGTCGCCGATTAATACAAATCCCATATCAAACCTCGAGCTCCAACCCCAAATCCACATTGAAGAACCGTCAGTAACTATTAATTATTTAGTTCTATATGAATTACCTCAAATTACCAAAGCGACTTGCTGATGCAGAAAAGCAGAAAAGAAAAAAAATCCCATTTGTCCGGTAATATAATGACTTGATGACAATGACACGACCAGTTGTTGCACGAAATGCAACTTTAAGAAAGGATCGGATGCCCCGATCCTGCTTAAAAACCACAAAACAAACCACCAAGAGAATTTTCTTAAACTTATATAAAGTCAAAATACCCCCTAAAAAATTAAGAGAAGGTCTTGAATACATCATCTAACCATTTTTCACAAACATCGAACAATTTTAGCAAAATTTGAAACGAACTTAGGAAAACCACAGAAAAGTGGTCCAAAGAAAACAAAGTATTCGAACACTGGTAAAATAAATTAATATTTAATAATAAACAACGTTTTTAATATCGCCATGCGGTCACAAATGAAACTCCGTAAGCTGCTGGTCGAAAATATTGGTATATAAAGCCCGAAGAAACCCAATTTTCAGATTGTACCATAATTTACAGTTATTATTTTATTAATTGTAAATATTTTCGACCTTAGCGACTGTGGTGGATGGGCACGTTGGCTGCTAGGGACCTTGTGTGCCTGGTGTTCCCACAGCTACGCAGAGTCTCAATTTTTTAAGGGCCTCATGACCCCAGTGATCCCACTTTCATCACAAAAAGCGGTAGTGAAACCCCCATAATCGCGGAATCAAGCGTAACCCAAATAACCCCTCTGCCAAGGGGTACCCTGTGAAACGTATTCCTAAAATTTCCCTGCCTTAGAAACTCGTACTAGATTTCCCACTCAAGTAAAGAGCCAAACATTTTTTCCCTTAAAAGTTTAAGAGTATGTAGCAGATCCATGCTGGATCTTTTGGAGATAGACTAATCCTGGCCACATGCTAACGGACAACATTTATGGATTCGAGTCATTCATGTTCCCTGGAATTGAACCCTAGCGATAATGGCTGCAGGAATGCCAGTCATTTCCCCGCCCAGTACTCATATGTAAATGGAACCAATTTGCGTTCAACGATCCGTTCGTGTCAACTATATCATGTTTCTCATTTATAGCCACTATATACGTGTCGCAAATCACAAATCGCTATGCCCGCTGACCTCGCTATATAACTATATATATATATATATATATTTCCAGTATTTCGGCCTGCACCGCCGACATTTTCGTGATCATAATAGGTATTGTTACTATTTCAGGAATGGTTAATTGTTGTGTATTATTATTGACGTTCTTTGTCGTACCATACCGTTTGTTTTGCCATAAAGGCACTCATTGATCTGATCGTTATGTATCACCGTAAGATGAATGTAGTAATCGTTATATACCCATTTATATCGCTGATTCTTACACATACATGTTTGAGTTGGTAACTTGATTGTATTCATTCTGTATATCCGATTTGTACCCTTAATCGTATGTGTTTTCCTGTAGCTGTATACATAGCCATCGTACCGTATTTATACTGATTTCTTTGTATTCTTTTCGTTGCCTATGGCCATAGGAGGCGTATTCTGTATGTAATTACCTTGTACTTTTTTGTTCTAACTGTTCTATTTTGTTGTACCATTGATATTCATAATTGTTGAGGGGTATATATCCGTGAGTAACCCATTCGTGATTAGGTCGATTTTTTGAGGAAAGTTAGCAGTTTTGCGCACATACATCAGTACTTTTATAGGTGAAAAATGTTCGGGCTTTGCGAGCTCTTGTCAACCCGATCCGCGGATAAGTAAGAACGGTACGATTCCCCGAACGCCCCGATATGTATCAGCAATAGCCTTACCTCGCGCGATAGGACAGGGATATTCGCCCCGATTTAGGTGAGAAAAGAGTGGCGCGACGGGAAACCGTCACGACCGTCCTCACGAGTGAGGACCACAAAAATGATGGCTGTTCGCCCTATAGCGAGCAGCAAATAAGTAAACTTAATGGAAAATATTAGTACGAAAAGTTAGTCATCAATTTCCGCAGTGTTCAATGTTATTATGGACACTGGAGATTTTATCAAAAATAAAATGAGTTTTAAAATCATCGATTCCGAATACTTGGAATTGAGGGTTGCTGTTCCGACCCATAACTCCGGC
>JASANE010022287.1:0-29740 GCA_030248225.1 Trileptium ribeirensis | reverse complement strand
TGGCGATAAACCCGAAAATATTAGCGGCAGCTTTGAATATATTCATCACTTAAGTGTAAATTATAAGTAATTATAGTATAAATAATTGACAGAAACATGGTTTTAATATTGGGATTAACTTATTACTGATTTTCTATAACAAATTACAAATGGGCGCTGGACGCTTCTGTCTACACCACATGAAATGGTTTCATCATGCAAAGTTATTAGATAAGGCTTACTTTTCTTGGCAATAGCTGATGTTTGACTTTTGAGTTTAGTAATTTTCTGCAACCCAATCATCGCAATTCTGAGGGATAGATCCAGCGATATATTTCAATGATTTCTGGATTTTAGTAAAGGGTACAAGAAGTATCAGCTAAATTTGTGGAAAAATGCACAAAGATTTAATACTAGTACTGGGGTAAACAATAGGTATGTCACCAGAAAAGAGTTAAAGATATCTGAATGGATTTTTGAAGTTAACTTGACTGCAAAATGAGATACGTGGTACATCCGCAAACAATTAAAAATAATAATAATAATAAATATATAATAATCAGGTGCATTATAATATGAAAAGTCCGAGATTTTGCTTTATCTGAAATTCCGGAGAAGCTACAGTCGATCATGGTAGGCGCTGCTGACGAATATGATACTCTTAAACGTTTGCATATAATCGACCGTGGTACGTTGCGATCGTTTTTGGTTTTACCTCCACCTGGTTTATAATGCACTCGGTGGCTGAATTAACATTATCTGACTAAATTGATGGCGTTTTACGCAAAGAGAAGCTTATGCTATCGTTATAAATAAAAAGGCAGTCAGTTACATTTATTATAGAAAAATGAAGCATCATACCGCGCGTATTCATGGGTTCATGCATCGCATCCTACGTGCGGACACAAATATGTCGCGATTTACAGGTTTTGCAAGAATAGGCAAGGCAGTTGGTTCAACTTTTGCTTGTTTCTCAAAGCATAATTAACATTAGTATCTTCTAAGTGGCGCCACAGAATAAGCCGTCTTCACAATTTTTGCTGTATAAACCCTGAATGAAAGTGAGAACTTCAGGAATACGTTCTGTATGATTTGTATCGACTAGTTGCTTTGTGCTTTTTGCCGGATGCAATCACGTACTCAACCTCAAATCAATATGTTTCTACATCACCACTTTAAACATCGCAGACTACCCGCCATTAAATTCGATTTAAATCATAAATGTTATGAGTTTTATATTTGTCATCAGAACTATTTTCTCTGTTTATCATCGGAAATCAGCTTATCTCTTTTCATTAATAAGAAAACTGATTATTGCACCATTTTGCAAATACCTTAAAAACTATAAGCATCGATCAGCTCCTGGACAGTAAGACTAGGTTTGTGTGCATTAACAGGGCGCTAAACTCCAGCGTGGAACACAAGGTCTTCATCGTAGAATATATCGATCATACTACAAATGTTGTATGTCTAGTAGTCATTGGCTGTGACTTTAATCATTTCCTATATGAATTACTGTGCATTCCGTGTTATGTTGAATAAACTTTTCCGACGGAGGATTGACCCTGTATCGTTTGGGTATCTAGGAGCTGTTGCTCGGTTCTCTGAAGGCCCTTACAAAGCGAGCAAATAACAACGCAAGTGCAAATGCAGGCCAAACGATAAACTCGTTTAATGCGTCACGTTGCGATGTACGCTGTCAAAAACGCGTGATTCTATGCGAAAAATTTAATCACTCGAGGTCGATTAGCCTGGAAATCTTGCACCGGGCACAACCGAGAGTAATTTGTTATTCTATAGCACTGTTGAGAATGGGTTCCATCATCATTTAAATTTCCCTAACAGGGTAAGTATTTGACAGGCATGTTATTGATTACATTCCCATTGAATATTCATAATGTGCCGTGAACCTTTTGCTAAATCAGGTCATATATCTGTTAATTCTAGTATATTATGTGGCTCACGACAGTGTTATACAACTAAAAAGCCCTTTCAGTTTTAGTTTAAAAAGCTGATTATATATAATTCCTTAAATAAACATCTTTTAAATGTAAAATGAAATTTACAGTTAAATTCTGTCTTATTTGTGAATGAATATGGGAATGTTTTCTATAAAATGTGTATGTTTGTGAAATCGTCGTTCCTAAGGTTAAAAACATGAACACAAACTTGACTATGAAATTCATTTATCCGCTTTACATTAGGCATTGAATGAACAAAAAACTGAAAATTTTGCAACAAACTAGAAATTCGAATGAAAACAAAAAACTAGTGAAGATCTAGCAAAAGTTCTTGCCACCTATCATAGGATCCACGAGAGAAATTTGCTATCTTATGGCGTTAAAAACAAAGTTTTCAAATACGTAAGGAATCTTTGATTCGCTAAATCAGGGATCAATGCTCTATGTGATAAAGCTGGAAATTTGGTTAGTAACGATTTATACAGAAGTAACGTTCTTTGTGATGCCTTTAATGTTGTGTTTATTAATGACGATGTTACCGTACCTGTGCTTAAAGGTTTATGCTGTAATTCGAAATTGTCATGGATCTCGTTTACAAGACTGTCTGTTCATCATCATTTTAGTAACCCTAGAAACAAGCACAGTAATTCACCTGATGGTTTTAAGAAATATTTTCTCAAACAGCTTAGAGATTCAAAATTATATCCACTTGCGCACATCTTTAAACAATTTTCTGCCAATGATATAGTACCAGAGATGTTGCTGTGTGCAACCGTAATTGGCGTGTACAAGAAAAGTGACACCAGCGGTACATTAAACTATCTATCAATCTCAGTTCGGTCAAACTGTTGTAAACTCGTGGAAATGATTATTGACTCACATCTAGCTAAATATATTAGAAAACATGTCATGATTTCTCGCTGATCGATCTTGAAACTCGCAACCACTTGAATGCTACACTGACTAGTCAACACCGATCGATGCCGGCAATTCAGTTGCTGTTGTGTATATCAATTTTACGAAAGCCCTTTATACTATGTCGCACCCTAAATTGCTTTACAAACCCGAGCAATACGGTATAAAGAGGTACCTGCTAAAACTGATTCATCGAGCAGTCCATTTCGAGTTAAAGTTAACTGTAGCTGTTAGAACCACGCAAATCAGGGTCCGGCGTAACTCAGGGTACACACAGAATACGTTCCAAGAAATTTAAGAGAAATATAAATGATTTGAGTTCCTTGGTACAATGTGTAAGCATTGGCATTTTCGTGCAGACACGGGTGATTTGCCATTTCTTCACCTAATTGTCAACATAATTCTTTGCACTCTGTATCTCTTTCGCCAGTGATGCATAATTATAACGAGGAATGGAACAGTAACGTTTCACAGCATCAGCAAAATGTTTGAAAGACACCCAATTTATACGAACGTATATTATTCATATGCAAAATAGACATTGACCTTAAGACAATATCCTCATAATACGTTCCACGAAATTTATGAGTAGTATTGTTGAAATTCGCTATTCCTTGAAATTTTAAAGAATTATTTTTCAAAAATATACGATATATTCAAAAGTCAGTAAAATTTCAACGAATAGTACTCTGAAGTTTAAAAGAATATCTGGTGGTGCAAAAATCAAACAATAGTACTCTTAAATTTCATGGAAAGTATTATGAGTGTATTGTTTTAAGGTCAATGTTTGCCTATTTTGTACATGAATAATATATGTTCGTATAAATCGGGTGTCTTTTAAACATTTTGCTGATGTTAAACGTTACTGTTCCATTCCTCGCTATAATTATTTATCGGTTGCGACAGAGATACAGAGTGTAAAGAATTCCTTTGACAATTGGTTTAAGAAATGGCAGATGACCCATCTCCGCACCAAAACAGCAATTATTACACATTGTACCATGGAACCTAAACCATTTATACACCGTGTGTGGAATGTTGTATCAGCTGTTCCATGGTGCAAAGGGTTAGACATCATGGTCTCCATAGCTCTTAAACTTAGCACTCATTGCAGACTCATAACAAATAAGGCATTAAAAATGTATAACATTTTATTAAGTTGATTTTTAAGCAACAATATTTTACCTCGCGCATACAACTGCTACGTCAAATCTATTCTTGAATATGCAACCTTGGCCACCAGGATATCTGTCCGACATCCACTTAATTGAAAGTGTCCAACGTAATTACACCCGCCGTATATTTAGCGGCGCGTAATGAGATCCTGCAGACTACGGCACCCGCTTGAGTTAGTTGAAACCCAAGTCACCTGAACTGAGACGACTCATAATTGACCTAGCTACAATGTTCAAATACGTTCACGATTTGTTTGGAGAATCTTACCATGAGATATTTCAGGTGTTCAATGCCAAAGGCACACGTTGTAACCTATTTAAATTGCGGAAACCACAGTTCAGAAAAAACTCACTAAGCCTTTACTTTGTGGCTCGCAATATCAATGTTTGAAACGGCTTGGCTGCAAATGTGAATGGTAAAGCCCTTGGAGGCTGCGTCAAGTTTCCATATGTTAAAAGAACGTCTGAAAGATATTTAGGCCAGTTCCTGAAATTTCATAGAAACATTTAAACACATGTTTGTAGTATTTCTATCCCCTTTCGGTTTATATTTTTACCTAAACATATCTAATTTGTTTCACAATTGATTAATAATGTCGGTAATTAATTAGCTCTCACCTCAGTTGTTGTATTTATGTTTCTTTTTGAATTCTTGATATGTGCACACTACAAATTTTTTGCTTGAGCAAACTTATAATTATAGTATAGGCAGATGTAGGAGGCATCGTTTCGCATCTCTTATGTCTTTACGTCATTTATTTCCATAGGTTAATTGTGCATATACTAACCTTATAAACATTTGTGGCAATGTTCTGCGAACGCTAGTAAGCATGCTGTGCGGACGACGTTTAATGATTGCTCATTCTCGAATCGTATGAACGCGCTTCAGCAATAGAACACTGCAGTAAATGTAGTCTCGTATGTACTGTAGGAACTGAATAAATTTGTATTTTTATATGTGAGTCACAACTGTACTGTACAGGGAACGCATTTTCAAAAAACTTCAGAATGAGTATTTTAGAATCGAAAAAATTCAACAGCACATCATAGTAAACTTCGTTTGATACAGAAAATACATTTAAACGACATCGAGTGTTAATTTTGTTGTTAGGTGTTCGGATACATCAAAGCTTAGAAGACACGATATCACGTCGTTTCATGCGCAAATTTTTCAATAGAGCCTGTTTTAATATTTTTTCGTGGTGGCATTATTTATGCTAGTGACTTCTAGGCCCAACGGCCGTAAGTTTTTGCTTTATCACCTGGATTTTCACGCATATAAAGATATTGCAAATAGTACTGTTTGATAACTTTTTAAAATAGAAGAAACGGGTTTAAGTCGTTTACCATCAACGGCTGGTCCTTAATATTCCAACCTTGTGAGTTTGTATATTTTTGCATCTGATAAATAGCACAATCAACAGCAATGGTTGGCGCTAACGAACAAGTGAAATGTTTGCGAATATGCTTCAAATTGAATTGTTAAAAGTTTTGGGAAATCACGACATTTGTTGCAATAAAGAAACACTAACAATTTCACCACGTGCTCTAAAGCAAAATGCGCATTTCGTTTATAAATAATGCTTGGGTAAACTTTATGGCATGCTTGTTCAGATGTTGTTCTTTTATTGAAATCACAAACCAATTCTCGCAAAATGTGGATCACAATGCGTTGCTTAACGTTGATAGACACAGCTTAATGAAGCGAACGGGGATCAAATATGAAATACGAACGCAATTTGCTTTTGCATGTGCACTTTAGCATTTCACATATTTATGACATTCACGAGATGAAAGCTTAATCGGCCAACTGTGATCGTAGCCCGTGAATGTATAAAAATATGCGATCAAGAGGAGCTATGTCTTGTGTTGTACGTGAACGCTCCCAGCAAATTCCTTTACTAAATCGTAAATTCAATCTCTGCAAACGGCAACGGCAGCTACATGTTCCTGTATCGCAAATCATGCTCATGTACATAAGGGAAAATCATGATTTGTGCATGTTATCTGTTTAAAATGCTGAAAACATTTCAGCATGTTGAAAATTAACAGAATCTATTCGCGGCTCTTAAAATATGGGGTTTGCTAAAGAAATTAGTGTTCTATATATTGTATATATAATGTAAAAGGTCCAAACACTAGCTAAATAAATAGTTATGACAACGTTCGTCGGAACATTAAAGTCTGGGATTACATTTTGTGTTGTATTTTGCTAATGTATGGAGTACTTATCATAATCTAAGAATACGTGCTAGACGAGTCTATGGTGGTTGCTGTCCCTTTATGAGTCGATCTTCTATTTATAGTGTGATTACACCGTAAACTGTGGTGCGAGTGGCCCCAAGTCATGACGCACCTCTTTCAAACTATAGTATGAGGCGCCAAAAGGTATGGAATGAGTAATCCATTGGGGTTGCCACGTCGCGACGCCCCCGATCGATAGTATTTAAATTTCTGAAAGAAAACTCTGAAATGTATTTTCCGAAAACAAAGTGAGAGTCAAACCTTCTTAATAGGACTCACACGAAAGACAATTTTTTCTGACGCATAGCGCAAAAAATCACCTCGAACAGGAACAAAAACGGTTACGAGTTCAATATTTTAAAATTTACAGCCGTTATACCTCAGCTAGTATTTCAATTTCTGATAGAAAACTCTGAAATGAATTTGATGGAAACAAAGTCACAGTAAACCCTGCCAGAAGTATTAAAATTAAAAATACTAACTGAGGGTATAGCGGCTATAAATTTTAAAAGATTGAACTCGTAACCGATTTCGTTAACGTTAGAGGTAATTTTTTGTGCTATGCGTCAAAAAATTGTCTGGCGTGACACCTCTTGACGCTTGAGTTGCAAGGCGGGGCTGCCGAGAACCCTAGCGCCTGGTCTGGGTATACCACGGGGAAAACCTAGCCGTTTCAAAATAAAAAAACGCTTTAAGGATAGGCATTGCATGGACTAGAATGGTGGTGTACAGTTACACAATTAGGAATGTCATTATGAAGTTTCGGTATTATATAAATTCGGTTTGTCTTGGTTTACATTGACTTTGAATCTATCTAAAATCTGGTTTAGCCATGCGCAATGTGTTAAGTTTGTAATTATGTTATTGACACGCGTGGAACTAAAGACAGATTGGTACGCTCAAACTGTTATCGCAAAATTCGATAAAATTTTAAACCAAAACTGAGAGCATTTTTCTTTAATCTCAATAAATTTAATGTGTCAACAGTGAAGAAAAGTTCTGAGGAACAAAATATTTTCACAACAAATATCGAAAAACTTAGAAACAAAATATAACAAACTATTGGAAAAATGCTCGTTTAAATATTGAAAGCATCGCGATCTACCACATTTTTTCTACTATAAATTGTTGTAAATTTTTAAACAAATTTTATTCAAAGTTTGGCCATAGTTTGATTAAATGTTTATACAATTTTGTGAGCGTACCTTAATAGTTTGTAAACTGGAGTTCAGCTTTTCTCATACGACGGAAAGTGAGAGTCCAGGTTCGGGTCAAGAAATTATTTGGAATATTCTTAGCTTCCAAGGTAAATTATAATTTAGCCCTCGGTTGAAAAAGGGGACTAAACCCTGAGACCCGGATGGTTATGCTCTAGATTACAGATGTGCTACAATAGTGCACTTATAGACACCGAGATTTATAACGAGGTCACTTATCTGGGTCAACTTGTGTATTAATCAGTGGAGCAAGGAATAATGGTTTATCGAGCGGTGATTAGTTTTTATGCAACTAGTAACCGCTACCATATATCCCAGATGCTGAGCTGAGAGCGTTCGCTTAGCAACGTGACTTAATTTATAAATGATTGCGATACTCGTATAAGTAAGACTGGGAAATTTAGTGGCTTGCTGTATGCAATTAGCGACAAACATTAACATTGTTCTGCAATTTATTACCTGTTTTTCGTGAACAGTAATTGCACTAGATGCATACAATCGCCGTATTATATTTTCTGGCATATAGATGGATTATATGAAAAGTTAAGATACGAAATGAAATCTTGGATTTAAAAAATAGACTTTAAACGGGTAATTCCGCTATAAAGGGAGGATCTATCACTAAGTCAACAACTTCATGCGTATTTTAACATAGGACACATTTACCGTAAATATTTATTTTAACTGAAGCAACCATTTCCAAGTAGTATTTGATAACAGCAAAATTGCACTAATTTCGCAAACACACTGGCTTTTTCATGTCGGGGAGGCTGTTGCTTATTTATTTTGCAAGTCTTTATCTAATTCTTGTATGTTTGTTTGTAATTGTTTCAACCAATCCAAAGGTATAAAAGCAGCAACTCAACAGACAAGGTGTTGGCTCAAAATATGGGGTTTTGACAACGTTATGTTATCATGAAGGGCTTATTCGGTTTATGTCATTTTACAACAGGTAAGTTGGTTTATTCCACGTACATTGGGAAAATCTAACGCCTTCTGTTTGCCTCTTACTAGGCGATAGATGATAACACCTTAATTCGAACTGATTTTGGTACGAAAGAAGGGTCTGTTCAACCCCTGTTTGCAAACAAACGGAGATACAGGCTGTCATTTTTCTTGCTTATGTTATTCTATGATCTCATTGAATGGCAAAAAAATAGGAAATTCCGCCAATATCAGTTCTCGAGTTATAAGTGCTGCAATAAACATTGTGATATATTACTATTCATTGCTGCTAAACAACAGGATGATCTATCTTAAGATAAATTTATTCAGTATTAAACCAAAACTACATTTTGCTAAATTTCTGATATTTGGTAACTGTGATCTGCAAGTAACCGCCTGTCGCCTATGACCATTTTCAAGACGTAGCTTATTGTGCTATAATGGTCACTTTAATTGTTGCCGTAATCCTCAAAAAGGATGATAGTTTTATTACTGAATTAATGTCTGCATGCACCTAGGGTAAACACCCAACGGTAATAACCGTTTTTAAACTTGAAAGGTACTGTAGCTAACATATTCAAAAATGACAGATAAAAAACGTGTGTATCATTCGTTATAAAAACTATATTTTTCACTTAATATATGTTTCGAAAAACTTGAACTCTGAATATTGCGAGGAATAAGACGATTTTGTTTATTAAATATTTACAGAATTTGCTGCTATTTTTTTAATTTATGTAGAAATTTGCAATATTGCACGGATAATTCATATGATTGTAGCGTCTTATGCAATTCAATAATCACTGTGAACTTTTACAGGACAGTTTGAGACTGCAGAGTTTCAGAGCCGAAGCAGCTGTTGCAATTTGCAGTCAGACGGCGTTTTATCGAGTGAAAGTTTATGCAATTTTTCAAACATATGTATTATCTAAAATTATAATGGCATGTTAAAAATAGCATTATAAGATATCAAAAATGTATATTTTAACGAAGCTTATTGAATATTTGAAAACAATATAACAGCTTTTCAAACAAACCAGCAGCTACCATGACTGAGTCATTCATTGTGGGGTGCTAAGGACTAAAACATGAAATGATAAATTGGAATAAAACTTCGCTGTATAACGACAATAATATAATACAAAAATCATACATTATACTCCCTTGATCAGCAATGTATAACCAGTTCATCTAGCCGTATACATTGTGTTCAGTTAGAAAATACATTACCGAACGCTGGTTGTATTCTGCTCTTTTAGTGAGTTACCATGGTCGCATTTCATGCACAGACAAACAACCTGAATACCTTTTGAGTGTGTGTTGCTCTATGATTTTTATCGCTAGTTGTCATACATTCAGTTGTCAATAAATATCGGAAGAAGTGTGTTTTAATTGAGACACGAGACTGAAACGAACTTACACTGAAATGTATTATATTTATTAAGATTGTAAGGAAATATCTGTATTGAAATAATGAAATTCATACAAAATGTTTAATGTAATCCTTTTGACATTTTAATATAACCTGGAGGAGGTATTTGTGAACTGTAATAACATCTGTGGTGTACATATACAACGTTTAAAGATTAATAGAAGACATGTTGTATAGTCTTCGATATGGTAAACCTGAGACTAAAAACTATCATATTTGGTGTTTGTGAGCCATGATTTTGGGAAAATGCTTTTGAGTATTATACAGGACTGATTTGCTGGATTTGTTATATATAATATGCTACGACATATCATATGCTTCGGTCAGCGGACTCCCAACAGCCACGTGAGTTGAACTTAAATTTAATAATAATGTATTTAAAAACAAACAAAATGACACAAATAAGCGATCGTGACGACTAGCTTTTTTCTTAAAAATTACCTAACCGATACTGTATGTGATTCAGAAACGTATGGAAATTCGTTTGCACTGGCAGCATCTCACTTAAACAACGCCATAGGTAGTAAGAGGCTTTGAACTACGGTGCTAAATCTTAACTATAAATTAGAATGATGGTTTATAATTTTTTATAAAGTAACGGGTTTAATAAAGCTGTGGATTCGATACAAAATTTGTATTTTTTCCCGAATTTTGTTCACTAAAGGCCCTACGGCAGTTGGGAATATAAATAGAATTACCTTTGCCGATAAAAACACCTATAACCGTAAAAATTGGACTTTGATTCATCTTCGCAAAAAGCAAAATCATAACAGAAC
The DNA here is from genome assembly GCA_030248225.1 of Trileptium ribeirensis. Taxonomy (NCBI): domain Eukaryota; kingdom Metazoa; phylum Nematoda; class Enoplea; order Enoplida; family Thoracostomopsidae; genus Trileptium; species Trileptium ribeirensis. The sequence goes on along the minus strand of JASANE010022287.1, from coordinate 19,096 downwards.
AGAAACTAAATAAGAGATCCTAAACTACTCACGATGTAACAAAAATGCTACACATTATCAGCCACAAGGTATTCAGAAACAGATGAAACTTCGACTGGACTGTCGGCGCTGCACGTTTAACTTGGATATTGCCGACAGTAGTAAAAGGCGCAATCAGGGCACAATATGATTGTAAGTATTACGGGTAATCCGTATTTCATGTAAAGGTGTGAGTGTAATACAAAAATTGAACATTTTTTCGAATTTAGTGCACTGATGGCCCAACGGAAGATGGAAAAAGCATTTGGGTTTTTTGCTACAGTATTATGCCGATACACAATATCTACTTTATGCTTTTGATGATTAACTCATGCACAAATAGTGCATATAACACAGTTTTGATGAAGATTGTCTTCGGTATCAAGTTAATGCAGGGAGGGGGGCTTTGGGTTCTACCAACAGCTTAATGCTACAAGTTTTGGGATTAGTGTCCAAGTTCTTAAATTTTTACAGATAAACCACAATTTTAGCCAAACCCGAATATAAATATGATAATATGTACAACACAGGTCTCCCATATTATTATATTCTGCGATCAAAACTACATCACAATATTGCTGCTAAAATATAGTAAGGATAAGCTTATCCGCAAAACCTATGTTTTACGCCTTGTATTTTCGTCTGTTTTAAAACAATTTTATTTACTGTCAGAGGTTAGAAATTGAAAAGAAATTGTTCGCATATTAAACCCTTTTTTTCGAAACAAAGATGAAAGTTATTCAGTTACAAATTAGCTCATTTTCTGCGCAAAATCCGAACATTCAAGAAGTCTTGAATTTCGTAAATCGAGCGTTGACACCATATTAAACATTAAACTGCAGTGTTACATTTTATTGCTAAAACGACGATTCATGCTTCCTGGAGCAATGGTTATAGGTGCTTCTGGGACGGTACTACGCTAGCTTACTTTGCCTAGCTTGTATCTGTGGCGCCATAGTCTTTGACGCAAGAGGCAGTGGCTCGATTGCCAGCTAATCCGTCGTAACCATCACAGATCTTTTCTGGTTCTATTTCACTCTGCGCTTTATTTATATGCTTACTAGGACAAAAAGAGATTCCTAAAGATGATTTGCTTGATGGCAATGTGAAAAATACAAAAAAAATATTCTTATATGATACCGTAAATAATATTTCCCATTTGTTATCGTACAAATTTTTTGCACAGTATCATTTAGTTAAATTGGCTAACAATTAACAGTTATTGTAACACAGCTTATATAGTTAAGGCCGTGCATCAAATTGATTTAACGCACGGTTAGCTAAATTAGCTGTATTACAAGTCAGTTGTAGCACAGCCGGGCATGCGTCAAGTGATTTGTACGCACGGTTGTGTTGTTTAACTCGTTCAAACTCGTGCTGACGCACTCGTCTGAACTCGTCACAACCGTGCGTCCAAATCACTTAACGCACGATAGCTGTGCTACAACTATTACTTGTAGTGACAGAATCATTGCCTGTTTGACGTCATATTATAAAGCATTGAATTTGTTTAAATATAATTAACAGATGCTTATTACAAGCTAAAGCGAATGTCATCCTTTACAATTTGTATAGAATTATTGTCTACACAGCACACGCCGCCTTGCTACGCATTGGTAACTTTTTTGTTAATGTATTTTTAAAGGTTGATGTAGATAACAATTCTACAAATAATTCAAGGTGACACAACAATGCATGACTACTGTATATAATGTAATTAAATTCTGCATTAACGCCATTGGGTATGCTTTGGCACTTTACCTTTATAATGGCTATATGCAAGGACAATACAGCCTATTTAGCTTGGCTATAACACATGTGATGTGAAATTCTTTATATTCAGCCAGCTACAAAACATCAAGGTCCTGTTAATTTGTGGCCCCGGTATTTACCAGAAGTTAATAATCATCACGATACATATTTTAATTAGCCTTGCAAAAGCCACACTTGTTTCGTAAACAATTCTTTGTCCGTCATTTTTTTAGTTAAACGAAATACTTTAAAACTTAACTGATAACATTCCATCCAGAAGAGCGACAACTATAAAAGTACAACGGGATGAAGGATAATCGTGTCCCATCAAGTATCTGTGCATTTCGAAAGTTCGTGCCATCGCCACAGTTTGTAATAACGAAATCTGTAAATTTTTGACTATAAATTTTGATTAAGAATTTTTCAGTACTCAAGTCGCTTTTGAGTTACCAAGAGTCATACGCATTTGAAATATAAATTTGATATTTATCTGCAATGCCTGTTCTTAAAATTTCTCAAAACTCAAGCTAAGTAATTAATTTTATTTTCCTAGGTCAGGGTTTGAGAAGTCTTTGCCTACGAAACTACGTAATGCACTTTGCTCAGACGTCCATCACGGTTCTAGCTCCTAGCTAAAAGGCATTGAAAATTGCATTTTTTCAAAGCGGAATTTTGTTAATCTAGTAATATAAAACAGTATATTCAGTTAATAATAAACTATGGTACATAGGAGAAGGCTCAATAACGTTGCCAACTTTGGAAGTGAGCATATATATTCGTTCGGTTTCGAGTTGCTAAACTTACATATAGGGCGAGGATTGTAATCGAACAAATGTATTTGAACGAATACACAAAACTGCGACTGTTTTAACTGCTATAACGAATGGCGATACTAAATATATTAGTAGATGCAAAATTGGAGCCTCAGCATAAAGCTAAGATACTTATTTGAGCTTTATACTAAGTCCAACTCGAAGTAATGTAGGTGCGGTATCCCGAGTCCGACGCCATAAGCTGGGCAGTTTTGAAAGATATAAAGTCAAGCCCATCAGCTTGACTTGAGAGTTGAGACATGGATACCCATCAATTACCGTATAGTCTCTGCAGTAAATGATGAGATAACTGAGTTATTGCTGGAATGAATTGTATTTTTTCTGTTTCTACTAAAATGCTTATCAAGATCATTTAGCAGGAAGCGACTAACATGAAACAGTGTTGAAGGTGACGCTGTTTTTGTTCTATCCTTATAGCTTAATTGGCGTACAAAAGCAATGCAAGCTATCGCCAAGCGTTTCCTTGTCAATCGATTATGTTCAATTAAATCCAGACAGAGTTGGTGACTTTGGTCCTCCGAAAATGTAAACACAGATAACTACTCTATTACTCGAACGCGAGAGACCAAACTTTAATCATCAAGTTTAGATGGCATTGGTACGACTTACAGCTGAGCTTTGTATGTTAGCATTGAAATTATTACTCAAACTGTCTGTCTCACTCTAGTCTTAGCTTAAGCCGAACAAACTGTAGTATTGTTTTCACATGTTTTCAAACATTAATCTTGTTTATATTGAGCCCAAGTGAAACTTATTATACCTTATTTGATTGTATATGTGAAGTCTCGAACAATAGACACACTCACATTTCAGTTGTGGACATAAATTTAAAATAGAGAATGCAGTGGCGTCACGTTTTTAAGCAAGCTCAGCTGCAATGTTTTTATTTAACGCTGTCCGCATGGAGTCAGACGTGTGTAACAGCATGCTTTCCGATGCGATGCGTTAACTGAGTAGGTCGTATGGCGTGCGTTCGGACGCGCCCAGTAGTTTGACCGCTTTGTGAGGTTATTTTGCTATTAAATTGCGTCGTGGCAAACACACAAACCTCTCACCAACGCGATCTAGCCTCAAACCCACGCCACGGCAGATTTTCTCAACACTACAAAGTGCGCAATATGTAATGCGAAAATGGCTTAAGACTTAAAATACGGCAATTCACATTGAAATATTAGTATTTAAAATTTTTCAGCACATTCCAAAATATTGGTGAATTCCAAGATACTGACATTGATGTTTTATACACAGATGCGAAAAAGTAACATCTTTCACTACTTAATCCTGTGGCATTGTTGGGCAGGATTATTGCAGCCGCCTGTTTCACCTGGTGACACTAAATGTAAATTGCACCTTTTGAGAAGCCACACAATTTTTACACAAGTTGAATTTTTGGGCATAGCCTTGCTGTGGCGACAACAAGCAATGTTTATTTTGCAAATACCATAACATAAATCCCACGTTGGTGCGTGTATATTTGCTGAAACGATGTTGCTACATGCGTAACTAAAATTGAGTTAGAAAAGGAATTTTAGCAACTTGTCTCCAATCTCATTCCTTTTTAAATAACGTAGGTTCCAATAAATTCCTGAATCCCTTCTGTATTCAACACAATGACCACCCAGTAGTCCAGTAGAAATATATAATCGTAGCTGCGCCTTGCAGATCACAATTTGCAGCCTATTAGATCATAATGTAGAGCAATAATATTATGTATTTAGGTAATACTGAGATTTAAATTTGAAAAATATGTTAATTGAAACACTGTTGATTAGTTCCGCACAGAACTGCTCCACAGTGACACAAATTGGAGAGATTGATGCAAATATGTTAAGCTATGTACGATACGAATCAGCATCTAAAAAGCCTACGCATCGACCATATTTCGCAAAGGATAAAATACACGCAGTTTCACTCTATTCATAAACTTTTATATATTATGTCTAATCTTTTTATAGTAAAGTGCCAGTTTTAGCTTGTTTTACAAGTGTACACCAGGATCATAAGCAATATTAGTAGGTAAGCAAGTATCTGTGAAGTTAACTGATACGTTATCAGTTGACTGAAATTTCAGTGCTAATTTACACATTTAAAAACTAAATTATGTGGATTTTTGACAATACATCCAAAATTCAAAACATACCAATTAGTGTATTTGTAATAGTTACGCAGCCACAAAGATAGGTAAAAAATAGGTACTGAAGAAAAATCTCTCAAAAATGTCTAAGTCAGCTGTCATCAGTCAAAAATGTCTACAAATTAATATTTTGAAAGTTTATTATTTTTCCCAACTCTTGGAATCATTTGAACAAGGACACCTGCTATTTCCCAGATGCTACGTAGGAATCGTGCTCTAATTGATGGGGTGCCGGGCTAGAACCGTAGTGGTTAACTTGGCCGTAGTGCGCTTTGATGTTGTCGAGGGATCATTTAAACTGGCCTTTTTACGAAGAATATGTGTGTTTGGCTCTTGGTTTAAATAATTTTCTCATAATTCTTAATTAACCGCTGGGGAACTGCATTGTGAAATATTGAACGTGCTACTAAATCAAACAATACTGCAATTGTAATTTGGCTGGAACGAGCGAACGTTGCCAGGCTTTGAATTTACTGAAGCTTAACAATACCAAACAACCGAATGTTTTGAGTTTGGAACAAACATCAGCACAGCATTATTGCATTATAACACTACTGGGTTTACCCTAGCGAAAGGGAAAATTAATTAGTTCATACAGATTTGTCTACACTATTACCGAACGGCAAATAAAGAAGAAAAAAGTGCTATGTGTGGACAGGAAAGCTTTTACAACTGAGCTTCCGTTATGGTGGGCAATGGAGCTGAAAATGAGGAGTCAAAAATCTTATCATCAGAACGCTAAATATTACTAGTTGTAAAATCTAAGCTATAATATTTCGACGAAAATTGTCAGTTAATAGTTGTTAGATATAATTGTTCTCTATAGTACGTAAAGGTGATCTTATTACTGTACATCATTACATATCTGTTCACAAAAAATCTCTAAATGATGTCAGCCTATACATTTCTGTGAAACACTATTAATTTTTATTCAAATAATCTTAATAACATTTTTGATTTTGCGCCTTGCTTCTTTTTGTTCACAAGGAAGCTACTCATTTCTGTAAATCAGCCGTCCTCAGCGAAGGATCTGGTTTAGTACTTATTAAATCCTGATTATTAAGACAGGTTGGGAAAATGTACTTTCACAATAAAATGGGATGTTTCGTCGCGAGGTTGCGGTAAGTAACAGAACTTTGAACTTATTTCAATATCATCAACACTTAACCTTCATAAGCTGTGGTACAAATACACACTCTTGATATGTCTCACTGATATCTAAAACATTTAAGTGGATACAAAAATGAGAGTTTGCGGAAAATAACAGTTTAACGGGGAGGGATAGTTCCCACCTATATGTCATGGTTAATGTTTTCCCAGCGCCGAATATTTTAGTAATTATGAGCAAATGACAAAAATTTTCACGGAATATTTAGTAAAATACGGAAAATTGCTACGGGAGCCCTAGGAGATGAGCCAATTCTTGTTTTTAGTTACCCTTCCCCACCGCGCATCATCTGCGCCTGCACACCATCTACTCCCGCAAGCCGACCGACTACCTTTGGGCACCTATGATATAAAAGGTGCAAAATTTTCACGGCTGGCTCGTATTTGAGCGATTTTTCCTCTTAGACTCTTATAAATTATATTTGTTTCCACTCCTCCATTTAAAAATACGCTCACGCAGAATATTTCAGTCAAACGGGTTAACCCATTTTCCCTTCTTCTTATATGCAATAATTTTATCATTTTTGTTGAAAAAATGTTTTTTAATAAAAAAGTCTAAGTGTATCTTAGATACTTGTTCGTATTTTTGTTATATCCAGGCTGACGCGAATGTATGCTTACATGGGCGCAGATAAGGGGGGACAGGGGGACTGGTCCCCCACTTTTTGAAGTTCATTGTTCAAAATTTAATCTTTGAATAAGGCAAGAACTTAAGCGTTGTTAAATCCCGACACACTCGCATATATCTTAGAATTTTTAGAAGCTCTATTTATAAAATATAAATCCATTTGGTATAAATATATGCCATTTATCTTGAAAATTGCTCTAACTTTGGCGACATTTTGTCCTATCTCAATAACTTCCTCGTTGTATGAAGTTCAAGTGACCGCAAATGGGAAATTTAATAGAACGATCTCGGAAATATAGAATTACTTTAAGCGAATGCGAATGCAGTGCGCATTTAGGCCCACTGAAATCGAGGTGGTTAGCTATAAGATCAACAGCTATCCGCACCGCCTTAGGTATTTATCGCCTGATCGTTGGCAGCCTTGAGTTTGCAGCCAATGATACGTCGACCAATGCAGGTAGCCGTGCGGGCGGTTTATTACAGGCTTTTTCCACAGGAAACAATATTTGGTGGCATTGATGGCCCAAGCTTTGATTGATCCCATGGAAAAACTGAACAAGTCTCTACAATCACCAAAGTTGACCGTTAGTGGAATGCTTCAGACGGTCGATGCAGTCTCAGGTGATCTGCAGCATAAAAGGTCATCAGAATATTTTAAAACGATGCTGCAAAAAGCTGAATCTATAGTCAGAAGGCAGAAGTGGATGACATTTCAGCCCACGAAAGCTCAAAATACCGAAGAGATATCACCTCGGTGGTGCCACTGAAGCTACATTTGATTCAAAAGAGGAATATTATCGTGTTGAATTCTTCAGAATGCTAGATGTGGCGGTCAAGCTTCTAGACGAGTATTTTAAAACCCACGATCTTACGGAATACGGTACACTATTTGGCCTTCTAGTAGATGGCCTTCCAACAGGACGACATCCAGTCCGAAAATATCCTGAAATTGATGCACATGAACTCGACATTGAATTAAAAACAGTTTTGTAGTCGAGATTCAAGACGAATGACGGTGTTTGGACGGTGGTAAATGAAAAACAGATTTAAAATGCATCATTAGACGAACGTAGCCCATAAGATATCAGAGGTTAATAGCTGAATGCAGACGCTTAAAATTGTTTGTCTTAGTATCTACACCTATGAAGTATATTTTAACATTTTATGTTTTCAATTTTTCACATTATATGTATTTTGTTTAGAGCTGTCCTACGAAACTGCCCACCCACTTTTCAAATCGGATCTGCGCCCTTGTATGCTTATAACTTAGGAGAACAAGCGGCAAAGCATGCCATTGGTTTTATATGCTGGAATGGTAAAGCTGGTTTTTCCATTATGCGGAATGATTTAGATGTAAATGAAATGACCTATGTGCGTGAATGAATTTAGATTATTTACCTAATTTGCTTACCACCTCAATCGTTTTCTTTAAAAACCAGAATAGCGTAACGTTCATGTTTATGGCAAATAATACTCAGTTACGAAAGTTCAAAACGTGGGGCTTTTCAAGAACTAATTATGTCATCAAAAGGGGCGAAAACATATTTTGTCTAAAAACAATAACTCCCAATCTTCAGAATAATTAAAGAGAATGTTAATCTTGTCGTATTATTATATTCTTGCATTTGCTTTTTCAGGTACTCACTCTGTTTTCAAACGTGTGTTTGAGCAATGTCAATTTCGCTGTACTGCTCACTGAGGCTCCGTTAATCCATCGAGTTCGATATTTGCACAAACCTGAATAAAACCTTATTCGTGCATTTCGTTAAACCGTATATGAACATTGTTAAATTGTGGAATGGTATATTTGGTTATAATTATAAACAGATTCCTGCTAGCCTCAGTGGGTTTAATCGTGGGTCACACAAGTTAGTTAACAAAACTGTATTTGTTCCAATGAAGCAACAATGATCATATTTGTCACATCTACCATGTGTTTAGTAATTTATGAGTTTCATCGAACTTTTGTTACATTCTAAGCTCGTCTCGTCCAGTTTATTTCTATTTCGTTTTTCATTAAACCTAGCCCAAAACGTGGCTGGTGGTGAAGTCCAAAACGAGATGAATATTTACGTTTATTGGAATAGCTTTTATAATATAAACGGGTCAAAATTAATGCGGCCTTCAGTTATAATGTCCCGCTGTTTGGGACTTTTGTCTCCCTCTATTCGGGCACCCTGGCGTATAGATAACCAGGATGATACACGTACTGTAAATCAATTGTCGAGGGTGTACGGCACATTACTAGGTACTACAGTTATTCTTTACAGCGTCGTACACACGCTTAGCTATCAATTTGGCGCGAATTAACTGTGACGGACATAGTCTGTAGCTAATGCGTTTTATTTGTCAACTGTTCTGTGTAGTTTTTTGGTTTCACGATATTTGTATCTAGGCAATATGAGCGTTGATTAAAAAATGCCGCACACTGTCAATAAAACTGCAAGAAGACCGGTGCGCTTGACACTGTCGACAAGTGGCAACACACCTAGCTAGCTACCGTTGAAAAAAATTATAAAAACCTGCGGTCTAAGACACCGTGTTGTGGACTGTGTGTCTGACATTGTATGGTGTGCACAGGTTCCAAACGTTTGGGACATTATAACGTGAACGCCGCATAAGGCTTAAGAAAAATATATATCAGTGAAGTTAAAACTTAAAAACTATAAAAACATATATCAATAATAGCCATCAAAAATGTTATAAAAACTCATCGTTGCATCAGTGAAATATGTAAAAATAGAAGATTTTCTGTACTAGCTAGCTTCATGATCTGTGTTTCATGCCCTACGTTCGCACTGGTAACCAGAGCAAGTAAACTTCTGGGTTTAGAGGAATTTCAGATGCGGGAGCGACTCAAATAATATGATATACGAACCGCAAAATGCATGTTGCAGTTCTCCATCATAGCTTTGTCTTAAGATGGAGCACGGGAAAGGCTGCGTTCTCCCCTTGCCTCCCCCGTTACCACGAGCCTGTCTAAATTACATTATCTAAAGTAAGTATTTAACAAATATATCATTTCATTTTATTTTTAAGAATTAAATTACCTATATTGTAATTACATTATGTTTAAAATTTATTTATTTATTTATTTTATTTATTTTGTTGTATGCAAGCTTTCGGCGCGCGATGGCATTGGGGGAGCGACGACCATGCCAAAGAAACAATTCAAAGCTATGATTAGCCGCGTACGCGTGTAGTTGTGACGTTGACCCGTTAATGGACTATTGTGTATCGCTGTTAATAACAATTGATAGCTATTAATGATTAATGATGAACTTTGTTATTAAACAGCCATTTAAGCCAAAGCATCGGTGGAAACCAAAGTGTATAGTGCAGTAAACAACAACTAATATCATACTTAATATGTGCAACTTAGTACCAATATCATAACATTGAAGTAAGCGTAACTTCCAATTGGTTTTTCCACTTGCCGCGGCTATGTGTAGGCCCAAAACTTATTCAAGATAAGCGACAAGTATATAAATAACGTAAAAATTTATCGCCTTCTAAAGGAAAGAAATATAAATAAAGTCTGGTTTATTACCATTGGCTTATACCTACGTGCTAACACACATTACTTCAGCAAGAACATCTACAGATTTTAAGAAAATTATGTCCCAAACGGGTGAAAGTCTCTAATTTTTACTATTAAGTGCACTTGAAATGTGGCACATGCTGTTACAGTCGCTTCTGCGTAAGGTTTATGGTTCACAAGCAGGAGCAAACAAATACGTCTTCAGGCCTAAATAAGAACGATTTTTGTACTATAGCCTGTAACGAATCAACACAAGCCAATGGACAGCATATCACACCAGATTTAGATAATCCACCGAACAACATAAGGAAAAAAGCTAATTAATAGAACACAATGTAGCTGATCAGTACAGGTCAGAAAACACAATTGTTCCTGGCCGCACAGTCATTAAGGTTCATTGTGCCATGTTAATCCATGTTCCGTCAACCAGTTTCCTGTACTGTATACTACTGTAGCATACACGACAGCATTCCCAACCTTGAATTACCTTGTCGATGTCATCCCTGGTTTGGCACATCAGTTGAAATGTGTCCCAACACTCGGATTTTCAACTTTCATTGCATCAAAGTGTTACGTCTAACTGCAATATTTTGGATTCTAAAGTTTTGGCGGTGTCTATATTGCAAACACTTATTATTATTACACTTTAACAACTAACACAGCACCTATAAAAAGTTTTACTAATATAAAGTAGTATGTACACACAGGTCGTAATGTTCTCACTATTAAAATTCACTATACAAAAGGAAATTTTCGGAATTCGTTGGCATATAATCTTCCAGGTGTTGAGGGCCACTGTGACCCCGGCATACCGAAGGGCAGCTTACACGGGTAAAATACTTGTCCCGTGGGCCTCAGCGACCTGTTGGAAATGCTCAGAAACTTGACCCGTGACCCCTGACCTGCGGGTCGCATTTTAACCTTGCTGATAGTGCGTTACACGCGCATATAGCACGGGTCGAAAAACTGTGACGCAGCAGTTTTGTATGACCCTTGTATATTTGTACCTTGAAAAGGTGATCTCTCGTTTTTGTTAAATGCCAATTGAAAAAAACTTGGCAAAGCTAGTTTCATTTCTTGATGAAGACATTTCCATGCCACGACCAAATCAGAATTAAGCCGTCAAGTTCCAACGGATGCATTCTTATGTGTCAGATGCATATTCTAGCAGCGGAAAGTGTAAGTAATTTGTGACCGAACTAGAGTATTAGTGTCATTTGTTAAAAAGCACCGAAATAATAAGTTAATGACTGGGATTGCATTTGCAGTTACAGTTTTGTAGTGTAACTTAGGTTTAAGCTTTGTGTTGATGTAAACACCTAAGTCTTTGCAGATGTCAACGTTAGGCAATATTTGCCCGTATATGTGGTACTTTATTTTCGAATTTACAGGCCCAGGTGTAAATTATTATATTTCGGAACCGAAATCTTTACTTGTCATTTGGCAGCGCAAGTTTGTAAAATATCGAGGCCCTGCTGTAATCGTAAAGCATTTTGACTATGGTTCGCAATCGGCGTCATCGTGTAGAGATTAAGAACGTTAGCATAAATTTTGCAATTAATATCAGTGAAAACATCAAATATGTCATTAATATTAATATACAGTATACAAAAGGTACTAAAACAATGGTCGTTGGTACGAAAGAGACCACAGGCAATTATTCTCAAAATACGTTATTTAACTTGACTGAAAACCTTCAATCATTTAAAAAATGAAATCCACTTTGCCGCATGGCCTAGGATACTAAAAGTTTGAAGTTTACCTAATAATTTTGCATGCGATAACAAATCGAAAGCTATAGCGAAATGAACATAGACAACATCAATTTTGTTACCGTAATCGATCGATATGGTCCAGTCGTTGAAACATTCGAGAGGATGTCTACTGGTAGAATGTTCAGAGCGAAATCCATGTTGATGTATGTTTAAGAACCCGTAGAACAGCTTCGTTTATAACGGTGTTAAATTACCCTGCAGTAGTTTCATACTAGTGACACTGGCCAATAATTAGACGGCTCAGAGGCATCGCCTTTCCTATATGTTTTGCTCGAGAATATGAGCAAGTGCATAGCAAACAGAATCTCGGGCATGTCGAAGAAAATATTCCGTGTAACAATCGGGAGAATGACTTTGATTGTTCTTTAGTTTACTAATATATTTGTAAACAATTTTTAAAGCCTATCCAGTTAAAAACACTGTGGACTAATTTCGAAGTAACACGTATGTTACTGTCATTTTTATCAAGAACACTGAAAATTCACTAGCTAAGATTTCACATCTTGCTTTGGTATCGGTAATCGGGTGGTTGGTATTGTTGCGAATAGTTCATGTAGTTATTGGTAAAGGTATTACTGAACCCTGGCCATTTGATAAAGAGAAAATTGAAATCGTCTGCAATAGAAGTTTTTCATTTTCGATAGACATCAACGTAGTGTTTATTAGTGTTATTGGTTGGTCGCAGTTCGTCGCTGAATTCGAGTACCTTAGATCGTAGTACAGTTGCCTTTTTTCGGTCTTTCTTTGATATGGATTGGCGAATAAAAATTCCACTCATTCCAACGATGTTCAGTAATTGTGATGCGTGTTGCAGTACAACTTTTGCCGCCGACAAAAATGTAAGGCGCCCTTTAAGGATGCGCGAACGGCCAGTCAAGGAGTTTACTGTTTGTATATTGTAGTGGAGAAAATTCAAAGAGTGGACGCCAACGATGCTTCACCGGAACCCGGAGTCCAGAGGCAGCATCGAACTGGAACCTTAAACTAGTTTGGTACGCAAATAAATTGATTAAGGAGACAATATTAATGCATAAATACATTTAAAACTTAAACATATTTGTACCAATAGTTCCAGTGTTATACGCAGAAGAGCCTGCACATTTGAAGTGGAATCATATTATCTTTGCGCAAATTGTCTGAGTTACCATTAGATATAATCATATAAGTTATCTGGTAGAAGAATATCAGCGGATCCAAGACCCAACGCTTCGGGAGTGCACAATCTATAAAACATATCGCTAAGAAATAACTAAACACCAAGGAGAACACAAAATTGGAGTTTGCAAGGAAAAATAATCCCATGTCAACTGACACGCTTTCAAAGGTTTGGCATTTGTACAAGGCACAGAACTCTATATTCGCCTCTGAGTCTAATATACAGCAAGGAAACATAGCAAATCCTTATCCTTTGGCAGACTATGGTTTCCATACAAACCATTGAAATAGTAATTGCACACTGTGAACTATATACCCGTAAAAGTACAAGAAAATTATCACCAGCCAGATGCTTTACGTTACAGTATTAACACCTAAAAGACGGCAGCGCATTAAACGTATACTGTTTCGCCAATTTATACAATCAAAGGACAGTACCTGAATATTTCTTGAACATTTCGTGGTGCTTGAAAACGTTTTGAGTGTCATCAAGAAATTACGCTTCACATGAGTCTTCGAAGTAGATCCTCATTTAAACATCATTAAGGGTACAATGCACCATTCGTATCTAAAAACAAAAACAGTATGCCATTTACGATAGAGGGGTGAGATGCACATTACAAAACTTTAGCTCCAGCAAATGCAAAATTGAAAAACGTAAACGTCAAATAGTACACTAAAGATATATAATCTGTTAATATATGCCGCTGTGTGCTAAACAAGCCAATTGTGAACAAATTCATTTTCATGTTGTTACAAAAATAACTATTTGCGTTATATATTTTATTAATAACAAAAGCGTCACTGAGAATTTTAATGTTTCTTATTGGCTAGTATAATTTGTTACTTAAATATAAGCTCATTAAGAGGGGGATGAAGGTGAGAGGGATTTTATTCCCTCCTCTCGGGCCATACACCAACGCCTGTGTGGTAACCCTATACCTCTTGAGGCTCTGCACCTTCCCCCACCATCTCTCAATCACTTTCCTTGCGTTGCAGGCGCGCGCAAATTTTTAGCAAAATGAGCAAAATCGGAAGGAAATGAACAAAAATTGGTGGAAAATTAGGAAAATGGGGGAAAGTTTGCAATAAGCTGGTGGAAAATTGACAAAAATTGGAGGACAATCAGAACAAATTGAGGAAAACTTTCGAAAATTTATCCCCCTGAAGGCCTCCTCCCCACCTTTATCGACCGGCTGATCGTCTTCTCCTGGGAGGCCGGTGACCGAATTAACATTTCTTTTGTAAACTGGCACATTTGTCACTGTGCACATTTTCCGGCGAGTTTATTCCCTTGTTAGTCGTTCGGCGAGGATTTGCGCGTGCGTTATTATTCGCTCGCTTCGCTAGGTTCCTTAAGAACCGAGCAGCAGCTACTAAATTGAGTAGTGAATTGTGCACGAGACTCGCGCCCGAACGATTCAGCTTCAATTCGTCATTGGAGCGAAAATTTTGTTAAATACTGTCAATAGTACGCTATGGTTTAACAAGAAAAGGGTTAATAGTTTTGGTATGTCACTTAATATGCACTATTAAGCAATTTATTTAGTGGAACAATGGCAAAAAAGGTAAATTTAGCCAAGCATTTTAACCCTAGGTTAGGCTTACAGTCCAGCACTAGCTTCATTCAATGTGTATAATAAATTACTATTACACAGATATTCACATAAATATATAATAAATGCATTATGCATACATACATATATCAAAGCAAAATTATTTTTTGTAAGTTTTTGGACTTAGCATAAACAATACCTCTGGGAATCAAAAAAGTCTGCGATGCTACTTTTCAAACTTAAGTATAACATTGCAAAATGCAGTGACGCATTACTATTGCTACAAAGATAGAAATATCATAGCTAAGCTTAAACGTTTCTTATCATTATTTAAACTTACAATTATATACCAAATTACGCTAACAACACTAAACTTTTATTATGCAACAAATTATGCTTAATGGTACAAAATTTTTATTACGCGTAAGCAAATGCTAAGTATATTAAGCGTAATCGTTTCATGTTATAACAATGTCAACACAATGAAAGGCAAATGGTCAGTCAACATTAAGCGAAACCAAAGACGAAGCCAACAGTAAGCTGAAATTTTAGTACCACCGTCCTGGCTCGATCACAATAAATCTCCGCGAACAAATACTTCGGCGTGAACTTTCATATAAACGGCGTTTACGGCGACTTCACAGATCCACAACTAAAAAAACCTTGTATAAAACCAGGCAAAAAATGTCAACTTTTAATCGAAAATTGCGTTTGCAAGACAGAAAATAGAATTTTATCAGGTAATAATTCTAACGCTTTGTTAAAATACGTCAATAACCACATGCAAAAATCATCAATGTTGCCTTCTTTGAGCTTTGCTTCAAGTTATTTAACAGCGAACATTTTCGAAAAAGCTCAAATCTTATTGGAATATAGCAGTAATTTCAATTACCTCCTACTACGTTCTGCATTTCATTCGATAGCAATTGAATATTCTTTCAAATTCTGTATTAAACCGTTGTGTTTACGTTGCAAGAATGTTCATCGCGAATGCTAGAATGTTCATTGATAGCTGGGAGCAGGCTTCCTTAGGCGTTCCGCATGCATGCAAAATATTTCTATGCTTTACATATTCTCGTATTTTCTTTTCTTGAGATTCGATGCTAAAACAAAATATAAAAGTGGCTGTCAACTTGCCTCATTGTGGATTTCGTACGTATGCATGGTATAACAGCTGCTTTTTGGAACAGTGGTTTGTTATTCAAAGAATTGTTCGTATTGAAACTATCAGCCACAAGTAATCGCTAACACAACAACCGAACCTAGCTTATTGCTTCTTGTAGCTTAGCAAAATGTTAAATGAACTGGTATAAAAAATTGCTGTCAGCAATTGTGGTCTAGCAGTAAATGTAGATATAGTCATTATCATTAATTGCACCACGAACCTTTTGCGGTAACTTCTGTAATATGTTTTTGACCTAGGATGATATATGTATATACTGTTTGTTGTTGGGCTTTGGCTGGTTTGTAATTATCGTAACCAGCTTTAGTTCGAAATCCGCTGATTTAATTTATGTTTTAATTGAAGTACTCTATAAGCTTCAACATTTTTCCCGAATTTAGAAACTAATGTATATTTTTAGCATTGATTGTCTGATTCAAAGAGAAAATGTTTATTGTAATCGTTAGTTCTACCTTTTCATATTCCATAACTAGTTCTTTCGGAAATATGCTAATAAAATTGGTCCAAATTTCTTCTCACGGTGTTTACGCTGTTTCAGGTTGATTGAACAGAAACAATTTTACATGAAAAATTATTATATGGAGTTTGAAGGCAAATCCGGTCAAACGCACGTTTAAAAAGTTATCAGGTTTAGACAGACATTGGCAAAACTATAGAAACGTAGTTGTTGGAATATAAAAACAACCATTTAGAACTGCAGACAACTTTATTTAAATGTCAAAATTTGCTTTACTGAACTTTTAAAATTTAATTTTTTAAATTGGTATATGAGCAATAAACTATGCAATTACATTCAATGAAACGCTAAAAATGTTTCGAACACAGCATTCATAAAATAAATCAATGTTAAATGAAACGGTACTTAGACTCTACGCTAATGTAATAATCGGTGACGCAGCTGCATGGCGCAACCTCCTGACACCATGCCCATACGACCCCGGCTATCGTAACCTCAAGGGTAGACCGTGAATACTAAAATTTTGATCCTATTCTTGGTCAGACCCAAGAAGGTACGGAGCTTAGCAGGCCGCAGGCGCGCTTCAAGGGGTGTGTTCGGACCCCGCCCGATGGGTTACGCACGTGTCTAGTTTCTGGTTTGATTCCTGAGGTCTCCCAGGGAGGCTGGCACCGACACCTGCTCACAGGTCATGGAACCTAGCCGCTATTCCCTATGCTAGTCTCATTGGAAGATGTTTAGTTCTAATTAGTTGTGATAAATGTAAGAATAAAAGATGAAAATGTCCCTAGAAATTTTAGGCTCAAGTTGATTTGCCTAATTAAGGTCTTGATATGCTCCGTGCTAGAGCATTATAGCTTCTGTGGCCTCCACATGGTTGCGACAGGCCCTGGGAGTTTAATGTCGGGTTATCAATGGCGTGGCCTACGTTTTCCAATAAGTTCTGTGCGGGCGAACTGGCACCTTGACCAGTGGAAGTTCTAACTTATAAACATGGAGCGAGTCCTTAGTGAATTTTGAATTATTGTCATGAGCGAGCTAAATTTTGTTTGTACTCTCCAATTATTTCATTTCCTAATTCCAGTAGTAACACGAAAATGTATATGTCAGCAGGCCATACACGCCAGGGCTTGTGACATTCTCGCCCCCAAGCCGTGACGAGCAGTGCCTGCTCCTCCGTGTGGACAAACCAGCGAAAAGCCCTATCGTCTCTGTATCAAGTAAGACTGTGCTCGGTGCTCAAGATACAAAGTTTATTTACAATGATTAAATTTTATCGAGGGAACGAGTGTTCCTAAACAAAGAGCGGGGCGGGATGAGTGAATCGTATGGGGAAGCGTAGTAGTATGTCGCTGTAGTCGCTTCGGTTTAACACCTTATGGGGCATGAGGCGTTAAAAAAGAGAACAGGGGTGGAGCGTACAGATATCCGCATGTTGCGGGCTAGGGGCGGCTATCCCTGCTTCAGCTCAACGTTGGCGAACTAATCAGCTATGCGGCGCAATAACAGGGGCCCTAGTGTGCTTCAGAAATCGCTCCTTAACGCGTGTTACCTCGAGTGACAAATAATTGCACTCAGCGATGGGCATTAGACGTGGCTGCGGGGGAAAGCGGTGGCCAAACCTGACTACACGAGTTCTACAACCCAGTCTGATCATTACTCAGAGCAACGCCGGTGAAAGAGAGTCACGGGGGGCGCTAAGTAATTTACCCTAACGGTGCATTCGCTGTATGACCTATTCTTAGGTTCATTTTACTGTTGCTGGCAACCTTACCTACCGAACGGTACGACTGACCGAACGAGAAACTAAAGGAGCAATAAGGAGGGGGGTGGAATAATTCATCGGATTTAGGCCGGCGGAATGTGGTCGTGGTGCTAAATGGCATGATGCGTCCTTCTAGGCAACTTTCGAGGCCGCCCTTAGGGGCGAGCTCAGCTGATTGATTTGAATTTAATTCCTCCGCTGGAGTTTTGGAGGGGGGGTCCGTCCTACGGACCGTACGCATTTAGCCGACGAGTGATTCGGCCTTATTTCCCACTCCGGGGGTCGTTTTGTATAGTCGGGCCACGGACGTCGGCCCCGGACGCATTCGCGTCTTTCTCGTCTCGTTGCGTTTTATCGTTGCCTCTCTCTATCCATGCTCTTTTCTTTTGTACACTGCAATATTGCAGTGTCTCAACTGCACTGTAGTAGAGTTGAATTATCATCGACTTAGTAGTCGATGTTGATGTATTCCTATGGCTGACTGGTTAATACCAATGAAACTGCAGCGGGCTTGAATTCCCCGTGCAGGATCAACTCATGATACTGGAAAAATAAAAAGGCAGGCACTGAAAGTGTGGAAAAAAACTGAATCTGGGCATATATAGTACATAGCCTAACGGGCAAACCGAGATAAAACCAAAGATAAGCTAAACTCAGCGCGACCAACTCGCTCCAGAAAGAAAAAGGGGCTTTGCACTCGCTCGGTTTGGGCCGAAATGGCCTGGGCGAGGCAATTAGTTTTCTCTCTCGGGATGAGGAATAAGTATTTTAAATTTTTTGAGGCGGGAGCGCAAGGTGCTTCTCCCGCATGGATGCAAACTGACTGCGGCTATAGAGCCGGTCATCAGCTTATTTAAATATTTTTACTTTTGGCCATTGGTCTCGAGAGAGGACCATGACACTATACTATAATGAACATCGGTAACCTTTATTGTTTCAACAGAGTAGTCTCGTGATGGGGGTATGGTGTTTTATTCCCAAAGCATTCGCACTTCACCAAATAAGTCTGGTGGAATTTTCGAATGGCTGGGGGCATCGACCCATCGGCCGTTTATCGAGTTCTTTAGGGACGGGGGTAGTCGTTTAGCATTGCTTCGGTCAGCCGTCCTAGTGTAACAGGGCCGCTTCGGCC
>JASANE010022286.1:0-48687 GCA_030248225.1 Trileptium ribeirensis | reverse complement strand
ATGTGCGAAGCATTGGTAAAAGCTCTGTGTAACGGTTATCTTGATTGTATGGGATAGTACCAACTTAACCCTGAAAGCGGATAGCTCTAGCGCATATAATGCTAAATTCGATACCTGTACCACAAATTTACGTTACCAGCAAGTTCCAGCTAAATGTTTTTTATAGCCTACATTCATAGGGGCACCAAAATTTCATATTTAATGTATTAAAGTAGTTAATTACCACACAAACTGTCGTAAATTTACTTCATATTTATTAGGTCGTTTAGGTTTGTACTACAGTGTCATATTGTTAAGCAAAATGGCATAATGTGTCGTCCTTAAACTGATATTGCGAGAGAATTTGTTGGTGTTGACTGGGTATATATATGTATTATACATAGACATATATGTCATACCTACATATATATTTTATATACATTATTGTACATACATATATACATTATTATAGGTACATATATATTATTATATACATATATACTATACATACGTATGTGTTTATATATGTATGTGTAATACTAACAATACATTCGGTTTTAGAGTAGTAGTACATCTTCACTGTTGCCATTAGCCAAGGTAATAGCAAACATTAATATGGTAAAAATGTTGATTTATAATCCTGTATTCCTAATTCGAATATGAACGTGCTTGCATTCTATGTTATGTTGTAGGTAATAGTAGCGAGATGTACGACTCACGCATCACTCCGGTAGGTTATTTATTAAATAAGATATACAAGCATATTTACGAAATCAGAAATCAAATTTTCGATGTTTAAAGCTAAGTGGATTGGCGTGCCACTTTTACCTGATATAATTCTCACTAATTCTTAGTTTTGGCTTCAGTTTGTCAACATACACAAAGTTATTCGGTCGTTAAATGGCTAAGGTCAAACACTACCATGTTTTAGCTTAATATCGATACCTTTTTGCTATTATTATCGTTTGTTGCTAGGGTACAAGCCAACTAATTTAGCACAATCTTATCACTAAAAAAGTGATTTGACTGTAAAAAGTAATATTGTTGAGATGTACTATTGTAAAAATGAAATACGCACAGGCAGATACAGACTTTAGTAGCAAATGTACGCAAATTTTGTTTAGATTTTTCGGCTATAACTCCTATCCGATATAATATCAGTCCATATATAATTTTATATGCCGTTTAAACCGCATTGAGTGGTACCATAATTTAACAGTGTTTTTTAAATTGAATTATTTTGAGCTAGAAGCACATAACGCAAATGACCTATTTTTTAATACATAATATAATAATTACCCACTTTAAAACTGAAGAAGGCGTAGAAGTTATCTTCAGAATATAAAACATGATAGGATCTTCATTTTGCCTTGAAAATTTCTGGGAGCGTGTACTTTGTCAATAGCCGGAATTTTAAAATTACTTAGCTAATTACTGTGTATTACAACCAACACAAAAAAATCACTATGTGCTTCGAATTTTTAAGGAACACCCGCAAATTTTAAAATTGTATATTCTATGGATTTAAGGTAAATGTAGCCAAATAGCATTAAATTAATGCTACCAACTCAGCGCTCTAGTCCAGTATTCGGTGCATAGCCTAACTAAATCCAATAACAATGCCGCAGAATATTGGCTGCCAAAAAAGTACAGGACACGTGAGATGACGTTGTTTAAAACACGTGACACCTTCCGCGACTTCTTCCACGTAGCTTTTACTTTCTCTGCGACAACAGATGTAGCATCAGTGTGAACCTTTGAATATCCACTTGATGCTCTCACAGAAGCCTACTGAATACACATGCATACAAACATTTATAAGGTCGCTATCGCCACATTTATTCTATATGCATCAACAATCTATAGTTTTATTTAAAGTTCTATTGCTTCCAGAATTAAGGAAATTTAATATTTAATAGTATTTTAATATTAGTCTCGCAACATTAGAATTGTTTCAACCATGAGCTGAGTTTTCCCATGATACAATGTTAACCTTGTCATAGGTTCTTGCAAATAAAGCTAATTGGGTTTTTTTAGTAAATACAAAAAGCACCAGAAATGGAGAATCGTATGTGAACAACTAAAATCAAAATACTTTCCATGAAATTTAAAAGAAGTTTTTTTGTTTGTATGCACTACCAGATATTCGTTTAAAATTCAAAAGATATTATTTGAAATTTCAAAGAATTATTTTTTTAAAATTATGTCATTACGAATTATCTTTCAAATTTCGGAGAATAATTCTTTGAATTATAAAAGAATATTTTGATGGTGCAAAAACAAAGAAACGTCTTTTAAATTTCATGGAAACGTATTTTCAGTGTGGTTACAATGCTTTGCTTGTTGATTATTGACATCCTGACCTTAGCATTTTTCAAAATTCGAGAAAACGGGAAGTTTTCACATTTTTTAGAAGGAGTAATCCTGGAAAATTTTCAGCAAAGAATGTTTTCGCAAATTATTACAGAGGAGGAAAAGAGAAAGCTCTACCGCGAAGGAAAAGTTTCTTTGAAACTTCAGCACGTTTTCTCTTATCATAAAGAACCGCATATATACCAGATCTTTCATGCATTGCTAATATCACTAAATGTTACCAGCGTATAACTTTTTGTGCTTTTTGTATTCCAACTTTTGACAGTGATCCAGTGCTACGAAATATATACTAAATCCGTAACCTTGTACTTCGCCTCGGTACTGTGCTTTCAAGTATAGTACTTGTAGAAATCAGAAGTGTAGTGTATTGCATACAAATATATTAAGGTTCACCGAATAGGAAGCTGAACAAACTATAGTTACCGCGGCGCAGATAATCAGATCATATGTTCTCGTAGCCAACTTGTAGCGAAGGCTTCACTGACTGGAAGTTATACAAATCAGTTTTATTACACTACATGTTTGTATAGATATTTGTGAGAACCGTATTGAAATCAAGCATACCTATTTGTATAAACACAGTAGTCGCAAGTAGCGTATATTTTAGTCTTAAAACATTTTTATTTTCACATGTAATGAACATTGAACCACTTTATGTGGATTGTAGCGTTTTAGTCCTCTGTCCATGAGTCAGTACTTAAGACCGGTGCGCATTAAATGCCAAAATTAGCTGCTAACAAAAAAGACATGCAAAATTTCGAAGCTCCATATATTACTTATATATTTCTATAAGTACTCATATTAATGTATAATATCTAAATGTTCATGTGATGTGTGTGAAATGTATGTAAGGTTTAAAAATTATGGTTCAAATTGAAGACATAAATAGCATAGCATGATCTTTGTTACAAAAACTAATTTGTATTGGAGCACAAACTGTTTCTAAGCTGCATCTTTTGGTAGAATACCAAGAAGGCGGTAGCGGCGACATTTGTTGCATAATAGGCTTAGGTTCTAAAATTAGTTCGCTTACGTCCAATTGTTGCATCGCTGCAGCTGAAACTAAATATCAAATCTTTCATTTGAGAAATAGTTTTAGCAACATTAAGCTACAGTTTTTGCCCCATGGATTCTATAGTTTTATCAAGAATTAAAATTGCAGGTAGCGTTATTTGAATTATTTGTATTAGCCAGTTTAAAGAAGCTTCAGTTTTTTATACTCTGAAGTGAAATTCTACAACCGTGTCGATTTTTTTACGTTTGAGCTTAGATATCAACCTGAATACAAAACAGTTGAAAACAGACTTAAATTCTGGCATTTGCTATATTCATACTCATACAAGGGAGCCTAACTTTGAAGTGGTACAAATTATTATGTTTTTGATAACAGTATATACAACAATTTTCTCTGTTATATAAAAGCCGGCACACTTCAAACATAACACCTAAGGACAGCAATGTTTGTTTGTTGCTTAAAAAGTCCATCATGCAATCCTGCTACCCGTCTTGTAATGAACTCTTTTGTTCATTATGTTTACAGAATCACAGTTCTATTAACAGAATATTTCGCAGTTTTGAAGGTGGTGGTGACACATATTCAACCAACAAACGATGAAATAATATTAACCTGAAAAAGTTTTGTGAATGATAAACTTTTCCGTATTGATAGATAAAATAACATTCAAAGTCAAAAGGAGTTCACAGTTCGGTCACGTATTGTTGACGTTTTATCATACAATAAAAAATTTGCAAGTCCACAAATGTTTTGTGATAAATATATTATATCGAATTTACAAGTGTTATTAAAAGTGTACGAGACACCGTCGATAACGAGTACCTTTAATGGCACATCTTAGGACTGTTTATTCGCACGGCCAGCTACGAATTTGTCCAATTAATATACACATGTATATATAAATGTTATTTATAACTTTTACATATATAATATACACACATGTAATATATAATGCAAATATATGTTTATTTACTATTTACTTATACGATGTATACATTATATTTATAATTGGCATAGATTATTTACGTTTATAAACATATTGCATTTGCTAGTGATTTTACAATAACGGAAACGTGAGCAATATAAGAGAGATATGTAGCTTATAAAACGTAGAATTCATGCATTTTATGGTTGCTACCCAATCTAAACACATTTTCCACTTCCCGACTTCTCCTGGCAATCCTTTCACAGACGATAACGTATTAAGTACCTACAGGTCTATACTGTTAATCTATATAGTAACGTAATATAAGTTTATATACAATAACTACTACGGTGGTTGTCAATAATGTTTAATTGAACATACTTGATAGCACTCTGATAATTGAGTAACAATATATATGCGATAACATTTTATTTACTACGTAACTATCTAACTTTTCTGGCTTTTTGTTTGACTACTCGTAATTCTCACTACCAACTTATATTACATGTCTAACGAACGTTGTGTATGTCTGTTTCTGCTATAGCCATGATGCGCTGTATGCCCAGGATACTGTGTTGGGATCTTAGCTTACATTAGCGATAAAGCTATGTTTATAGTATATGGAGAACCAGGATATGCATGCAATCATTAGATGCTTGTTTGTTTCCATATATACTCTGTGCATTCTATATTACGTCCTACTAATGATTAGTATGTCGGAATATCACGCTGTACCTAATGTGCATTGGTATGTGTACAAGATGTATTTACCGTAAGTCTCAATATGCTATATGTCTGTGCGTTACATCAAATATGCCGAAGCAGTGGTTCCAGGGGCTACCTCCTGAGGTCCTCTATCCGCCGGTACCCTGGATTACTCAGCCCCCTTATGAGTAATACTTTACTCACCCTGAAGGCACCATAGGAGTCTATCCCATAGCTTTTTTACGGGGCCAAAGCCACATCACCCCTCTCATCCAACCCTCGGTGACGGGCAGGCCACCCGCTGAGGCGATCACCCTTTAACCCCCTGAGACTTTGGAGCGTCAGCAAATTATGGCGTTAAATCCGCTCTGCATATTGCTAAAGTTATGCATTCGAATCGAAATTCAAATATAATCTTTTAGAAAGTTTATAAAAAAATTTAAATACCTGAAGTAACGTAACAACTATATGACATTTCTGTAGTGGCAGATTTAAAGAATTTTCTGAGGGAGTTGCGCACATTTACCGAATAAAGTCATTGTATTTGTGTGTAATGCAGCGTTCACAGCACATTGTGACAAAATTTTTGAAAAGGCTGTTATAAATAGTGTTCACTTTTACAAAAACTGCTAAAGAAAGTGTGTCCCATTTGGAAAATCCTGTACAGAATTAGTGTCACTTTTAGAAAAATTGCTACAGAAACTGTATCATTTTTAGAAAAACTGCTGCAGAAACTGTGTCACTTTTAGAGAAATTGTTACAGGCACGGCAGCGCTTTTAAAAAATTGCTGCAGAAATTGTGCAAATTTTTGAAAGTTAGCCACGGCATGCCTGTAATCCATTTAGTGTTAACAAAACGGTGTACTAAAACGGTTAAAAATTGTTATTGCATTAGTATGAGTAAATAAACCTATTGACTCCACCAGGTTTTCACTTTTACGGGGGAACGATGCCCTAGGCAAAAATCCTCGCTTACATTTGCATAATTTGCCGATATGAGTTATAAATTATTATTTTATAACACTTGACCTCTGGATTGGTAAAGTCGATACGGCGAGTTAGACGGCTAACCCACGTGCTTGAGACATATGGATGGCATGCGCTTTCGAATAAAAAAATTTCGGGACAATGTGAAGGCGAAATTTGAAATAAATACGCCAAGCCCCTGCTACTTTTTCACTTTAGTTGATTACCTAAAATATTTTAATTTTTAACTATACAATCAACGGAAGATTCAAGAAAACTCAATGTGTGTTAATGGTTGCTATTATATAGGGCTAAACCCGCAGTAATAAACTACAGGTGATGTATATTACATGCACCAAACGTAATGCTTTAATGTTTTATACTTTTAATAGATAACTATTTCTTATATAAAGCGTCAGCAAGTTACCAAATCCCACCTACCGTCGCACTGGACATTCCGTACCTAACCACGAAATTATACGGTTCACACCATAAAATAACCTGTATTTCTATAAAAACAACTAGCTATAGTCTACTTCTCTAGTTCTAAGTCTTCAGTGACAACCCCTAGTATGTTTAAATGAAGTATACATTCTCGCCAAATTAGTGAAATTTAGTAGACGACTTTACTTTCTACCTGTTCTGCAGCACAGTGACTGGCATTTGGCCTGGTGGCATTTTTGCTTGAATACTATCTTCAGGAAAGACAACGAATACTTCTGTAATAAAAATTAACTTATATCCAACCAACACATGTATTTCTACATATACCATCTAATGGTTCAGTGACCTATTAACTTATAACTCACACACATATTTTTATACATATCATCTTATGATGAGAGTGGATTGGACACAAAAAATGTCAAACTCATATGGACGTAGTAAGTCATGGGCCCTACAAACTTAACAGCAACTTTCAACCTATTACCTACTTTGCTTTAACTATTACAAAGGCTTGGCTTTCGAAACCTTACCTAAACCTCGAACTTTAGAGTTAAGCAGTGTCCATCAACATGATCATTACAGCTTTGTGGGTATGATTCCAACAGTGCATATTAATTTATTGCTAGATTTTAACGAAAATAACTTGAATTATAAATTTTATAAATTAAATATTACCTATGATTTGAATGGTACTTGTGTCACCGAAAAAGACTGAAATTCACGGAATATCTAAACTAAAGTTGCCAAACACTGGGGTGTCGCGTCAAATTGCAAAAAAACTAGAAAGGCCCTAGATAATGTTTTCAGGTAACTTATGATATTACAATTTAAAAATTTCACTTCACCTTCAAATACGTACAAGCCATACATAAAATTCTAGATTATGTTGTTAAGCATTTTCAATTTTAATTGATGCCTTGAAGATTTCTTGTTTACGAACGGCAACAGTTACTGTATAATCAAGTACAGGAAGAAACTATGTAGCATTAATTAAACGCAACTTCATTAAAATTGGCTATTCTATTCCAACGATACACTAGTTGCAAATATTATTAGTTTGCTTAATGTAAAATGATAAGAAAAATGATTTAACAGAAGAAATAACACGAGGTCTAGGTTTATAAATACATATCTACACTAGCTTCGATAGGTTGCATCAACAGAAACATTCTGAGCCGTGGGATAAACTAATTTCACTATATGTTGTGATTTATTACAATTACAACCCACATCTAGAAGCATTTGCAATACATACGGGATCTAACTTTGATATATGTTTTCGGAAATTGGATGCATGTTTTGTGTAATTTTACAGTTGTGGTAAATTCATATTTTGGAGCAATACTGTATTATCAGTTAGATAGGTTGAAGTTCCAGTTTTCGCTACCTTAGGTCATGCAAGGTACATATGCAACTTGAAATGTGTTACAGATCTGCATTGACTGGGCGCAAGGATGTTGTTTTTGTATTTGATTAACCCTTACTTTGATTAGCTGTGATTAATGTGTAGTCCGTTCAGTGTAGAACAAACATTTGCCGCAGCGCGGGTCTGATCGTGGATCATTTTGGGTTCAAGCCTCAAACAATAGCCACTGCGCTACCTGGGAGCTGTTGTGTGGTTCCTTAAGAACTTCGCGAATTACAACGCGCGTCCAAGTTTGACAACGCACATATTGGGCTAGCGTATCGCTGCACAATATTAGCTGTATCAAATGTATTTTACTATGTGGTAAAAGGTTAAGATTGTCGCATGTTAAGAGTGCTCAGACAGGGCCGTTGGAGTAATTCAGTCGTTCAAGTTGCCGTTCCAGTAATATAATCTACTGGACATAGGTTTTCAACAAATAACAAGTACCGATTTGACCATACTTTGGCAACATCCATTTAGTATAGATGCCCAAAATATTATATTACCACACTTAAAGCTACTAAAACATAGCTGCTACATGTCGACCAAGTTGTAATCATGCTAAGATGAAACATTCAATTTGCATCAAAAGTGAATTCGTACATCAGATTCATGTATGTACGACGGTTGTTAACTAATATATTAATGATTAATCTACTTTAATAGTTTCGATCGTACATTATCTGGAAAAACGTGGTTTGTGCTGTGGAATTGTTGTTCGATGCCGGCGCTAACTTATCGGCATAAAGTATATTATTAACACCAGTAGTGTACTACTAGCATATCTGAAACCTTGTTTATTGGGTGTACGGGTCAAACTGTTAAATAAACAATGTTCACTAGGCTAATAGTTACAGTTCAATAAAGTGTACATATGCTGTTTTTGTAATGCAAGAACCAAACACTTCGCTTTTTTATTTTGCCAAAATGTTCACTAGCAGTAATAATTCACGAAGAGTGGAGCAGTACGCCACGAGGGCGCTACCGGAAAATTAAGAGGTTTCACTCATGGCGGCCTCTTTTTCTCGAAAACTGAGGAGGCCGCCAGGCTTCCTTACCCTCCCACGGGAGCTGCGTCCCTGAAGATATATGCACAGTTTTTATAAATACAAGCACCAAATATTTAGATAACTCATTTTTGACAAAAATTTTCACTAATAAACTCATGAAGATATATGTGTTCATATAGTACAAGAACAAATATTTATATAGCTCGTTTTTCAAAAATTGTGACAGTCTGCAAAACATGAATTCCTAAGCAGGTACTTGCCTTTATTATTGTGGAAATCAACTATTATCTTAAAGTCAGCAGCACAGATTGGGTCGGAGGGGGTGGTTCGCCCTGGGCGTAGACAAAGCAAAACAATTCCCACGATATACAAAAGGAATTTTGGTTTTTTATGTTTTAATTACTGAGGTCCGGTGTTCCCCCCCCCCCCCGGCCTTACCGCTAATATATGACACCGCGCTTCAGTCGACTTATCTATAGTGTCGAAACTCATATATCAATGGTCTTCAAGAGTTGAACTAGAAATAAAAAATCGTTTCCCTGCGATTTATTGATCAGCTTTAACGGGTAAGCTTTAGGATTTAGTTCATATCGTAGTTCTTCAGCAGCCAGCTAAGCAATATAAATAATGAATACGAAACATACCCAGCGCTTATAAATAAAAATAAAACTTAAAGAAATGGTGCAACGTTATTACATATAACGTATATAATGGTGGAACGGTAAGGGTCAATTAACAAGGTGCCCTTATTCGTCTTTTAAAGTGAAGGCTGAAGAATCAGATGTCTTACTTAGGGGTTGTTGCCGAAACAAATTCCTCCAGCAGTCCATCAAAATTTAGAACGCGTTTGATTAAAAATTAATTTTCTGAGCTTAAACTTAAGCTATATAGTGAAATAATGTCCGAATGTGACCTCTATAATTTAATGGATCTGCAATAACTCCAAAAGGTTCAATCACAATCAGTAGATGCAAAATATTGTCTGCATTCCACATTTATGCCTTGTATGTTCTAGTTGAGATAAACAGGTATTACTTGCAATTTTTTAATTTATTATGTGAATCACAACAAAACAGGTTCTCGATCGTCCCAGTCGACAGACCTTGGGCACATATGTTCTTGACGAGAGGTATTCTATACGCTTCCATAAAGTAACTCATATCTTTTGCTGAAAATAGCATATTTCTGAACAGATATTAAAATATGACTGTGGAACAAAATAGCCAAGGTGTTAAATTTCATATGCCGTTAGATACTGTTGTATCTCCGAGTGTGTGAATGAAAAAACACAGACAATGGGACTGGCCTAAACGTTTATTAACACACAAACACGGAAAACACGAATGGGGTTGAATGAAACAAACGTAACAAGTCCACTGAAAGAAGTCATACGTTACTGTTTCGACATTAGCTTTTATATACTCATGGAACATTCTCGAATATGTGATCATGTGATCGAACGTTCTGGAAGATTCTTCGTCATAAAAGGTTCTGGAAATGACATTATGGAATGTTCTAGAAGTTTCTAAACTTTGCAGAATGTTCTGGAATGTTCGTTCATTATCGATCGCCATAGCACCTCCCCACTTAGCCTGACGTTCATCGTAAAGGCGAAAATCTTTGAACAGACTTTCGAGCGCGATTGCAGCGTCTTGGATTGTGGGGACCGTACTCCTGGACGGTTTGTTTTTGAACTGAATGTCCCTAGCAACCGGAGTTGGACTGGAGCCGCTGCGGGGCGGAAGAGATGGAGAAACGGTGGGATTTGATCCAGGTTCGGTGTCTTCCTCCGAGACATGCCTTGGTTGGAGTTGTTCCAGATGTCTTCTCCATGTTGGACCTTTTGGTTGGACTCGAACGTTAAAGCGGCGGGCTCCTTTTTATTTGACGACAATTGCGGGAACCCAACGACCTTGATTTGCTCTTCTTGGCCCAAAGTATAGCGCGTAGACCGGATCACCAACTTTGTACGATCAGATAATATTTAATACCCGACGCTGTGACTTTGTTGCCTCTCTGGACTGTCTGCCTTGTGCTCTGTGAGCAAGGGAGGGAAGCAGCGTATCAATCTTTCTCCAGATTTAGCGTGCATTCAATAGTTCAGTTGCGAGTATCCCGAGGAATTTGGAGTACGACGGAACTGTAAGAGGAACTCTTGAAGGGCTTTTCTAAAGAAGGAAGGTTTTACTTCCGATGTGCCTGTTTGAAAGTTTGTACGAGTGGGGGACGCCGACCCATTGGTAGCCGGATGGTAGGGAGCTCCTGTGAGGTGAGTGATCCCGCTTTCTTGACACCAGGCTTTGACTTCGTCAGACTGGAATGATATCGGTACAAAGACGTGTGGATATAAGTGAGAAAATCTTGCTAGAAGGTATTGTAGCTTGGCGGTCCGCTATGTAGGATAATGAGGATATTGGAGTAGCGTCTGTGAGAGTAGTTGGACGTGAATTAATGGCGTGATATGTGAGTGTCGGTTTTTCGGAATAAGATGTAGGGAGGTTTTGCTGCTTGTATTTGATGTTGTCACATGGCACAATCGCTGTAGGTGGCCTGAATGTCTTCGTCAATGTTGGGCAGTAAACGAAATGCAACTATCGATGCATCAAGTGTCAATATGTACGTTCAGGACGCGAGCCGCTGGAGGTAGGAATCCATCTTGTTCGTGATCTTCCCTGGGTGATTTGACCGGTTTTGTAGTGGCGAGTTATCGATTTGTCGTAAGGCGGCGTTGTGCGCTAGTATGAGGTCTAAGGAAGAGCAAGCTCTAAGGGTTGTCCTAGCGAAGATGCGCGCGAGCGATAGATGAATCGCGGTCTGAGCGAAGTATAAGAGAATAGCTTTTGTTTAAGAGAGGAATGGGTAGCAATAGATAAGCTACACTTTCGTTCGTATATTGAACGTCGTCGCGAATTTCGAGTTTTCGTTCGGCGAGCATGACACTTGCGTTGTCCTTCGGGTGGAAACAAATGCAGGAGTAAACTTAAGGTGCGACCCCTACCATCCTCTTCTGACACGATGTACAAACTTTGTTCGTGAACACAATGTGGTTTTTAATACCCTATCATACATTCGTCGAATTCTGTTAGTTGAACTATGACTGCCCGATGATAAAACGGCCGTTTGTCTGTTCAGTTAACGTACTGCCACTCTTTGCTAAATGGTACTATTTACGTTCGCAAGCGCAAAATTCTGCGTATTGAGATCCGTATATTTGTGTTCGCTAACATAGTTCTTTAAATGCGGAAGGATCCACCTAGTTAGCAAACCTCGATACAGTGTAGTAATACCAATATTCATATGTTCGCGAACTTCTGTTTCTTAGCACAGGAAAACAACACGTTCGCGAACGCATGTGTATTGTGTACACACTAATAGATGCTTGGATGTATATAAACACTAAGGTTCGCGAACGCATTCGTGAAACGGCTACTATTTTACTTGCCAATAGGCGCGCAAAGGGGGTTAGAGGGTTACCCACTCCCCCTGAGGCCGAAACGCTAGGGGGGTCACCCTCCTGGGGTGGGAAGTTCGCAGGTGCCCTCACACCACCCTAGACAGAAGTGAAGCCATAGGCGAAAATATACCATCGGGGACCAAAAAATGTCTTGACGACCGAACCAAATGTTCAAAAATTTTTGCTGACAGGGGGTTACCCAGCAGGGGTGGCGACACCCCATGCAGCCCCTTCATACACCTTCCTGGTATGACCGACCTTGGGCATGTATAAAATATATTTATACATGAGACAAGGGTACCGCTAAAGTAAACACCCGACCCACGAGTTTGAAGAGTAAGGGGGTCACCCGCGCCAATTGCCGCCAGCCACTCACCCCTGAAAGACTAACACTACCTGGCACGACGATCCATCTTGCTTGCGCGCCTTATGTAATAGATGTCTTATAAACTAATCTACTGGATTCACAAACGACAACCATGTTTTTCTACTACAATATAATTTCCTACTATGCTTGTCGCAACGTCTTCGCACGCAATTTGGAAACGGAGTCAAACACACAATTACAAGCTCACAGGAACGCTGGGATTATTTCCTACACTAAAAAGAAAGAGTCAGAGTGTTCATCTCCTAAGATCTGCGCATACAAACCACACCACCAATGCGTTTAATGCGGCCAGTGAGCAACAGATCCTCTACGTGGACCCCGAGGAGTATTAGGCCGAGCCAATTGAGGAATACCACAGGGGGTCCCCTGCCCCGCTCAATTACTCCAATCAATTTGACGGCCTACGAGCATTTATTCGTGTTTAATCAAGAAAACTGTAAACACCAGAAACATTAGAGCCAGTAGTCCATTAAAACATGAACTTCTACAGCCCCTAATCTTCGCTCATTCGAAACTTTCACGTGCGAAACTTTACTTGAAAATACAAAACATGGTCAGAGAAATGATTAAAACTATGCCAGAAAGGCACTACATAAATTTCCGCCCGTTTAAATTCGCAAATTTATCTCGTTATTAGTTTTGACCTGGCTACATTAATAAACCACATCTTGCGTATAATATAACTGAAAGTGCAGCACTCATACTTCGGATTTATGAATTCAAAAAACACTCAAACTTATGGTTTATGTATTAGATAATTTCAGACTTTACTTTTCAAACGACAAACAGTTGAGAAGCAAGTCTGTAGGCCCTGAGCAATCAATACCGCGTAGCATACAATCCTTGTATTTCAGTTGTAATTCAAAACCATATTATAAATCTTATGTTTCTGTTTGCGTGTACGCCTTCAAGAAACTAGTAGAACATAACTCTATAGGAATCCTACGTCTGTAGAAAGCAAATTTCTAACCAGATTCATAACCCAAGTAACCTTTTGGGGTTGTTAGAAAAAGAACAAGTTAGTGCGGGGCTGCGGGCAACAGCTGCCCCCGACCTAGGTTTAGATATAACACGGGTGCAGCAGGTTCGTGAAAAGTGTTGGGACCGATATTTCCAAAGTCACCTAGTAGTTCACGTCTATAATTGTGTTTCCCCAAAAAGC
Source organism: Trileptium ribeirensis (assembly GCA_030248225.1). Lineage (NCBI taxonomy): Eukaryota > Metazoa > Nematoda > Enoplea > Enoplida > Thoracostomopsidae > Trileptium > Trileptium ribeirensis. Next base: position 34,855 of record JASANE010022286.1, on the reverse strand, counting down.
GTGGGTCCCGACCTCTGCGACTCCAACGGGTGGTGCACCTCTGAGATATAATCTAAGCCTTATATAGGTACCGAAGGTAAGCTTTGGCAGGGTTAGGCTTAGTATAGACGTAGGAAACACTTTTCAGCAACAGACTCTTCTTTTTTCCAGCTCCTACAGTCCTGAAAAGGGTAGTTTTGTTTTAAGGCACTGGAATTAATAGTTAAACATGTGCGATATAATTTCTTGGTTTTAAAATTGATATAAATGTACATATAATATAGGTTAGGAATAGGCCCATTGTACCATTTACTACGTACCGTCGCAGCTGGTAGCCACAATGGCGTAGATATCGTCGAAACGACAGGTGTGCCTTTCGTTTTTGATGCGTATCCTAGATTAGGAGATATATGTCACAATGTATTCACATTTAAATGCCGTTATAAGAGGATCTCCTCATGTAAACAAACCTGCATAACCTAACATGATTTATCGACAAATTTAAGCAAAACGTGCGCTGTGGGCATTCGGGGCACAACAGGCTATGCAAAAGACCGTATCAGAATTTTTTCGCGGGTTCCCGAGTTAATCTGCCACGTACATCCGGACCGACACTGATAAATTTATCAGTGGGCGCATATGATATAATCGTCACTCGCTTCCCTCGCAGCACAACAATAACTGTGAAAGCTAAAAATAAGTATTCTGCTACCTGGATCCGCCCAGAGGTGTAACATTAAACCATTGCGCGCTTAAACTATAAAACCAGCACATCTAATGCGTCAACTTAACCGATGACGCTATCGTTAAAACTAAGAAAATTAAACTTTTAGGAGATTAGGAGATAGTTTAAATTCCCTTAAAAGTAAAAACGACTGCTCTGACATAAAATTGGGGTACATATACAAGTATACGTTCCGATTGCGGCCCTTTGCGTTGGTGTTATCGCTTTGTGGTCCAGCTGCGTTTGTGGCACCAGCTTTTTCGTGCTTTTGTGGGATCGGTAGTTTCTACCTTATGTGCTTTTGCAGCTCCAGATACTCATATTGCACCACAGTATTTTTATAGTACATGAAGTCCGTGTATGAGACCAACTGAAATACAAAATTCCGGAAATTCTAAGTATAAACATTTTCTTTGTCACTGACAATTTTCCGACTTTCGCACCAGACTAGATGCCACGCAGGAACTGTTGGGGTTCCTTCATTTATATACCATTAGGTTTTATTACTAAACATTCTGGTACGCAGCAGTCATAAATACAAAAACTTAGATTTATATAGAGGCTTAAGAAACATATGCAACATTTTTAATAAGTAAACAATCATTTGTCAATGTCAGGTGAACGACTTATGAAGCAAAACCTATGATGCTACGGTATCCAGTCAGGCTCAAAATACACGCTACCACCGTGTTCATCGGGCAAAACTTACTACATAAAGTAGTCAATTACACTCTACGCCAATAGTTGTATAAAAATTACACTTGTTCATTTTTTGTTAATCTGGAGACTGCGCCAGTTGTTAATCCCATATCTATCACTATCGCAAAGGAATCGGTGAAATCGGTAACGTATCCATCCTACAATATGAATGGGTTCACTTCCTATGTAGCTACGGGGCCTAGAAATTTAGACATTTTTTGCCAAAACTTGCTGTATTTTGCACAATTCCTCAGTATCCACAGAACGGATGGAGAGCATGGGTAGCATATATTAAAGCTCTATAGACGACCTTTCCTTTAACCATCATTTTATTGCGCTATATCAATATGTTTCAAGAGTTATGGCCAGAAAAGTGCCCAATTTTAGTCAAAATTACCTGATCTCCTACCTATGTAGCATAAAGACAAACTGTAGCTATGTAACAGATGCAAATTGCACATCTAGAGATCGTTATCATTCATTTGAGCCATCGTGAGGACGTGCTACAAGATAGTCGAGAGTTATGATGCGTAAAATGAAAAAGAACGAACATAAGCCAAATCTTACGTACAATAGGTTATCTGTAAGGGCAAAATAGGAATAAAGGTTTGTAAAAAAATGACCAGACAAAATGATATGACCACCGTAGGCTGCGTTTGCTAGACCAAGCTGCAATGTATTATTGTAGTAATCAACATAACCCGAAACCTTGCGTGTGCTGAGAAATGTGTTTTGTCAACCTGCAGCAGAAGACGAATTAATATATACTATTACCTTGAGTACATATACTCAACGGTTATAACAAAACGTTACTTATGTGTACTAAACCAAAAGTAAACTAGAATCTGTAATCTGCGTTGCCACAGTTTAACATAAACACTTATTACGTAAACATTGCCGAAAAATGCAAAATATCAACACGTTACAGCTGTAAAATACATACTGTTGAACGTCCGTAGCAAAACTTTGTTCGTCCAATTCACTGCATTTCACAGCATAGTTAAGATATTTATGGGCTGAAAGGCAGTCGGTAGCGTACATCAGTAGAACTTCAATATTAGAGAATGCTTCGTCTAGCTTTATGGCATTGTTTACTTTTATTTTTTTGTCCATTGAAAAAATGATGAATTTTACAGCAAGCAAATATCGAAGGCTTTTACGGGCCACATTTCTGCGAGCTTGTTTTGGAAGACGGTATCCCAGAGGTAGATATCGCGCTAATCCTAGGTGTAACCCAAATTTCTCATCAAATGGCCCGAATATATCAATACTGCCCAATTTATCGAGAAGTGGGTGAACATTTTCACAGCGGTAAAATGATGGCTTCTTGTATGGCAACTCGTTTTCCTAAAATTGAAGTTATTTGAAGTATTTTAGCAACACTCTATATATACTATACACTAGCAGAATTTGCTAAAGGCGTAAACAAGGAAAAGAGCACTTGGTCTGTTCGGTGAAAACTAAGCGAAAATAAGTCACCGAAACATTAAAATTCACCTAGATAACTACCTTTCTTATATCGCCCAACCACTTTTTTTATAGCGTAGTGCTAAGTTAGTTAATAATTAACTAGGGAAATATATGAACAGTCTCACACAATCTTGCCATTTAGCTGGGAATGGGGATCTTTGTGCCCATCGGCATAATTGGACCCTTGTTAGTACTAGTTACTTTGTGGTGTCACCAACTCAAATGACTCTAAGTGGGTAGAAACTGGACCCGGCCCCATGGGGCAAAACGCGGGACCGGCCACAGACCCGGCTCAGGATAACAGGCAGCCCCGGTCCCAGAGGTAAAGAGAGCAATACGAATGAATGAAGTGCTGGCGAGAATCACATTTAATAGCTAAATACATAGTAACCTAGATATATATTACTGAAATTGGAATTTTTCAACTTATGTGATGTTTTAAAACAAGGACTTCGGAAAACTTACAAAGCATTGGTAATATTTTTCCCAATGATTAGTAACGTAAACCCAATACGTACAGCGTAATATGCGGATACCTGATCTGTAAGTAAGACAAATTTCAGAAGTGTATACTCAGTCTACGTGGTAATATGATGGATTAAAGATTGCCAAAATTGAGGTAAAAGACAATTTTTTTACTATTTTCGTTAATAAATCTTTAAATCTGAGACTTATGTACGTTAACATTCATTTGTTCATCTGAAAGCACTACGGATAATGCTCACTTTTATTTCTGGTCGATGTAGGTGAGTTCAAATAAAATGACACCCACTTCTTAAATTTTGGGTTCAGTTTTTGCCAGCAATGGAACTGGGTTACCTATCACAAAAACCATGACACCGTGACCCCAACAAAAAAGTGACCTAAAGTGACCCCATACCCCAAATGACCCCAAACCAATTCTGGATGCTGGCTTAGATTAGAACTAGTCAGCATGTATTGATAATCAAAAAGATTAAACCTTTCAATACTTTACTGCTAATTCTAGCATTTCAATTTCGAAGTCCATATAGTTCTTATTCAGCTGTCGACTAGCGTGTTGTACACGTGAAGACCGTCCCGACCTACTTGGTGTGGGAAATGGCCACTGACCCGGTGACCTGAACTAACCGGATTCCATCTCTGTTTACTATAAAAGTTTTATAATCGAATATAGAAAGCCCACACAAATTGGTTTTTGGCCCTAAACAGGGTAACTAAATGCAGCCAGAACTTTGAGCCCAACTGGAAGGCATAATAGAGGTCGAGAAGCACCGATTAAAAAAGTGTATCAAAACCTATTTACGCATAAATGAGTAATTCCAGTCACAAAAATTGCACAGTTTCACAAATTTCGAACAGTATTAGTTATGGGCCGAACAGTGTTGCACCCTCCAGTGCACATGTGCTTTATTCACTGGCAGATATTGCAGCTGCTTTTACGGTGATAAACAGTTAGGGCAACATCGTAGCAAAGATAGTGATAATTACATGGTACAGGTAAACAGATGTGTGCTACACGTTGCAATGAGCTTACACCAACGATGGCAGAGCAGATTTTGGATACATCCGATAGGATCAGGTCTGCGTTATCAAGCTGCTAAATTTTACCCAAAAGTGACAGTGACCTCCCGCAAATATCGAACAGCATACGTAGAAAAATGCTAACAGCTAATAGCCTACTAATAGCATCAGCAATGGAAGTGAGTCTGGAGTCATTTGGGGTCCTGGGTCGCTTTGGTCCGTTGTTGTCTTGCGGTCAGCATCGTGATCCTATATTATAATATTCTGATAACAAAAATATTACGACTTAACATGAATTTTGTACTAGAGTGAGCGCACTCCGTAAATCAGGGAAGCCGAAACAGTCTTCCACTGTAATACACGCAAGTTGACAGCTAAATAAATAACTATACGGACATCGAAACTGAAATGCAAGAATCAGCGGAAGAAGTGTTGAAAGACTTAGTCTTGTTCGGTATATATGAAAGCATACGGACTAATGCAAATCTTAATTAACCAGCAGATTGAGTCAGTTTAGGGTCACTTGGGGTTTGGGTCACTTTTTCGTTGGAGTAGTGGGTCACCTGACGTCACGCCCTCAGCTTGACTTTGGCCACGATATATTACTTGTGAGAACTAGCACATAAGAAGCAGATAACCCCATGTGTAATCTATTTCATTCCATCTTGCTTAGCCTGTGGTTTTGGCCAAGCCAGCGATCTAAAAAAGTGTAAACGGATGTAAGATCTTCATGTGCTGTATCATTGTCCGTATTTTGTTCAGTCAGCCATTTGTTTTCTTTGACAACAGATCTCCTTCGTTCTCCGTAATCATAAGTTAGCTGCTGGCCTTTAAAAATGGTTCGTTGGCACCTGAAAACTATATATGGCTTTTCTTTGTATTGACATAGGTGGGCCTTGATATTATTATAGGAACCCTTGTGGTTTATCAGTCGGCCTAAACTACCGTCCGCCTTAGTTGCATCTACACACATTATCGGCTTTTTTGGGTCACCCGTGTCCTTGAAGTAGAACATGTAGCATTCTTTGACTTTGTTGTGGCTTGCATTTAACTCAGCTTTATGTCCTTCTTCCTCTGTTATTAAATTGCCCCTATACGTTGCCAACCAAGTCCCAGGTTTAATAGTCACCTTGGCGCGAACTCCCCATCCCATCTTTTCACCCGTATAATATGCTTCCAGTATATCGGTTCGATCCTTGCGAATCACTGCTGTCACCTCGCTTGTTGCTGCAACCGGCTGCTGTTGTTTCAGCACCCGGGCACTTCTACGAATCGCCAGAGTTCCAATGGTCGCGCTGCACTCGAAGGCACCACTCGGTACAGCGTTTTCGCAGTCCGATTCTGAAAAAAATCATGTTTATAGCGTAAACTTTCATCATCTTAGCTTTCGAAATGTACAATTGTTTTTACGACAAGAATACATTGCTTGAAACTATAGTTAAGATTGTATTTTCACCGTTAAGTTTAAGCTGGGCGGTACCAAACAATATTGGTTAACCCCGAGGGTATGCGCAGGCTGAGAAAGGGGAACCCAGTGGAAAAAATATACCGCCGGAGAGAAACAGTCCGGGAACCGACACCAACAAAAAATTTGGCCGGTCAAGGGGTAAGAACCCTAGATTGCCACCGATTATTTACCACCCCTCCGTGTTATAACGACCCACGCCGACATGTGTGATCTACATGCAAGGTTTTTTATGATACATGGCTGCAATGATAATGATAGACATTTGTTAACGTGACGCGAATAATGGCTTGTTCAAGATAATTTGCGTGCACCGTGAGTTAGCTTTGTACCATTACACTTCCGCAAACTATATACCCTGTCCGACAGTACCGTTGACTATATGGGACACAGATAACACTGTTCGCGGACTGTGGAATTTTTGTAATTTTGAATTTGGCACCATTTTTAAGCCAGTCTGGTAGCTACGCAAACACGTTATATTATTAGTGGCACTGGCCTTATTTGAACTAGGAAGTCATTACGCAAGGACCAACGGCCAGGTTTTATAGCAATACCAATTTATAAAAATACGGTCAGGTTTAAGTTAATGATTTAGTTAACTCAGAGCAGACTCTCTTGGGCAAACTAAGCTAGCCAAGACTATCACATCTGTACTAAGTGTGACAGAAGACTAAGGGACAAAGCTAAGTCGCGGTGCACGCAAATTAACTCGAATAAGCCATAAGATAAATGTCAGAGTTACACGCCACCACATTCTCCATGGGCGACGCTTTTATAGGCACTTTGAGAACTTCGGCGAGGTTTTCGGAGTGGCAACCGAAACCTGAACACTGCCCTTATTTGAGCGTTAAAATGCTTGTACATGACTGGTCTGAGCTATCAACAAAACCATTTAAACACAATGCATAAATTAACACGCAATTTATCCAAGCCTTTTGATTTCAAAATTTTCGGGAATTAGTACCTATAATATAGGTGTATACAGGCAAAAAGTTGGATAGAATGAACTCAAAAAGTACATATTACTCTATTACAAAATTTAGCAGAATCAAATTTTGTGATGTGTCATTAATTTGGAATTTGTGAACAAAACAAAACCTGTGTAGAATTCTATCTATTGAAAATAAATCAAGTTTTCTAGATTTTATTCCAAATAGAATCAATTCTATTGATCATCAACCGTTTCGTGCAGAAATATAACAAAACAGAACAACTTCTATAAAATTTGAATCAATTCTACTAGATTAGGCTCAAGGAGACCCATTCCTGCAAGAATTGATTCTGAGTAGATTTGGTTCAAAAACTTGAACTGTTTCTGGCATACATTTTCACCGCATACTGCACACATCTTAGAGTAATTCACATATTACCACAAATGATTTCTCACCTTGATCGTTCACTGGTTCAACAGTTTTGTGTAATCCGTCATACTCTGAGTCAACATGCATGTTCACTAGCTGAGTACTTTGTAAAAACGCAACTGCTAAATTAGTTGTGCCCGATTTTAGACCTGTTTGTGAACCGTTGTAACAGGGTGACACGGGTTGGACATTTGTTTCTTCAGATATTTGTTGAGGTGAAGTCAAAGTTACGGCTGGTGAACGACATGGAGTTGCTTCGTCGATTACGGCAGAGTCCACTGCCGCTGCCACTCTGGAAAACTCGTGGACTGCATTGCTTTCCGCAGCGCTGTAAGAAGCATTTAGCTGGATCGCTGCCGCGTCAATATGAGTTTCATATTGAATGTTGTCACTGCACTCTATATCAATGGTGTTTCTCGGCAAAATGCGATACGGAACGGTGGAGTCTTCACACACAGCAGTTGCATAATCAGATGTATTATGGTGATGAGTGTCTTTATTACAACCGGACAGTGTAGTGGCCGGTTTGACGACAACATCTGTTGACAGACCAGAATCTGTCGCAATAGTAGCCGCTGAGTTGCTAACATAGTTGTGGCATAAGCTACTAACAGTTTCTTCATGCCAGCCAGTTACTTCTGCAGATGTCTGGGCACGCAGCGCATTGCGTCCCACGTTCCCACATGTACCTACGACTGAGTCCAGTTCCGGGTGCCCATACGCGAAGTCCGAACAATACTTCATGGCTGAAGAGCAGTCCGCAGCTCTTTCGCTGTTGCACTTAGTTACATCGGCACACCGCTGGACTTGAAGTTCGTGGTCTAAAATGAATGCATTTAGAGTGGCTACTGCAGCATTGTTCATCTTAGGACCTTGGTATGTAGCGGTTTATGTAAATAATATAAAACCCTAGTAACTCGCGGTATTCGTCTTTTGATGCGAGGCCTCCGCAGCGAGATATATAACATTCAAAAGCTATAAACCTGTAGATGTGCCTTTTGAAGGTTTCGTCCCGATTGGGTTCCAATCGGGACCTCAGGACCGTATTTGGGTCTTAAATTTAGGGTCTACGAGGACAAAAATTTCAAACTCAACCGATTTTGACCTATGATGGTTCCTATAATGAAGCCTATAATCCGTGGATTTGCCTTTTGCCTTTTTTGCACCTCTAACTTTGAATTCAAGACACTTGGACAAGAGGACAAGCTACTTGTGCTGAGCGATGTCAGCAAAGTAACAAACCCTAATTTCAAAGTGATGTAATATCTTAAGGTGACAGCGAAAACAAGAACCAAAACCAAAAATGTTATAAAACCTAATCCAGACTAAATTGACGAATATTTGTCGAGAATAATACTACGGCCACTGCTAGATTCCGCACCATACCACATAAAAACGTTAATTTTTGGTAGTTGGGACATTGTCATTTATTTGCACCTCGATTATATTTACTTTGGTTTACGCAATTTTACCATTAAAAATATATATAATTTAAATTGTATACCAAGGGCAATCATACCTTCAAATTTCTCGTCATCTAATTATTAAATTCCTTAAGGTTAGAATTTTTATATCTTAGTATCCTAGTATATGTACCTTACAGTTGGCCTAGTACCAAAGATATAGCGATTTGTTAATAAATTGTGCTTTCCTATTAGCAAGAAGAATGGGAAGCCAAAACGGCAGTACATAGTGTGTAACAGTATTTTGTTGTATTTAGATTTTAGTAATTTTGCACGGAAAAACGGAAAACTATTTTCCCATTGGTTTTTTTCCGGTGTCCAACCTGTTGTAGGCACTTACAGAAATGCACGATTTGAGCCCTTCGGACCCACTTTTGACCTCCAAGATGTGGTGGGATTTCTTTAGACCCAAATTGCACACTGGAGGACCATTAGGTATTCAACAAAAAGTTTTGCAAATCGGTCCAGCGGTTAATATGCCATGAATAAGTAAATTATAATATGATGCAGCAATGGAAATTGGTCTGGGGTCATTTGGGGTTTGAGATCAGTTTTAGGTTGCGGTCTTGCGGTAATGGAGTCGTATGTCCTAATAATGTCCTCATAACGTTCTAATAAATAATATATATCTTAGCAACGAATCTTACAGGTGAAAAAGTGCATTCCTGAAATCACGTGAGTAGGAACAGCTGCTGAAAAATTAACTATGGACATCGAAACTAAAACGCTGGAATCAACTGAAGAAGTGCAAAAAGGTTTAAACTTTTTGAGTGTTAATCGAAAACTGACTAGTGCCAATCTTAGCCAACAACCAAAATTAGTTTTAGGTCAATTCTAGCCTTTCATCACTACGGTTCAGTTTTGCGTTGGGGCAACATGTTCATTGGTCAGTGGTGGTTGACCCAGTTCCATTGCTAATACAACGTATAGACGGATTTTTTGTTAGTGATTTCCCGCACATTTCAGTCATATAAATAATTTCTCTTCGCTTCGTTCCAGAGCACTCCATTCCAGAATGAAAATATATATTAAATATTAACAAACGTGTTTTGCTCTATAACAATATCCAACAATTACATTTTTTACGAAATGACATGGGCAACAACGCTAAAACCACATGACTATAATGAAGTTGTCTCTCCGTCAGTTTGCAGTTAGGTCTTATGTAACATATCACCGTAGCTTGATGATGTTATATACCTAGAACTAAAAGCCGATACCAAATGCACTTTATAAAGGATATCGCTGATTACTGTACTCATATAGTGTCACATCGTCGTGCATGGCTAGTCAGGCTGTTTCCCTAGCGCACACATATTAGTGTGACTACCACTATATCACAGTTGCAACCGGGTCACTATGTGGACCGGGTCACCGGGTGAGAACTTGTGCGTGAATAAACTTATCATGCTCCTACTTACCGTGCAGTTTTTTCATTTGACTATTACGAATCGGAAACCATTGTTGAATTTGAATGACTACTATTCCGCATTGTATGTGTATCATCCATCCCTGTCTTTCCGCAAGCAATTTATTTATTTTGCGTAATTTTCTATTTTGTCAAAAACCAGAAAATAAAAAGCTGTTCTGCGACCAAGCCATTCTATTTTGCTGGACAGGCCGACTAGGCCGAAACTGAATCACAATCCTTCAGTGCAGCTGAAAGCATTAGGTACGAGCCTCACTGTTTAAAAGCTATTTGCCTCGATGCATTCGCAGCTTTTCGTGCTCAGGCCGTGCCAAGGGTAACATGTCCAAAGAACACAATGACAACGGATTTATCCGAAATAGCGAAGGAAAGTGGCACGCTACAACTGCTTAATTGAGCCGTTTATAAACGGCAGTAAATCTGGTATTTTTGACGCATTATAATGGTGGAACAAAATAAATTTCGATTTCCTCGATTGTCTGCCACGGCCCAGTGTATATTTATTATTCAAAGACCAAGCGCCGAATCAGGGCGTAGGTTCTCGACAGTCGACAAAATTACAAGGAAGAATAGGGCTCGCGTTGCTCCTATTTCAGTTGAAGCTCAACTGCCGGTTGATAAAGCAATTACGCATCACCTAATTGCTTAAACTGACTAATTTTATAGCTGCAACATGTAAAGTACATTTGCAATGACTGAACTGTGATGTTTAATTTGGTTTACAATAGTAAATTTTTATCTACTGTGTAATTGTAGGAATGTAGTCGAAGGACGTAGCATGGAAATAGTCATATGTCCGACCGGCTCACCGGGTCACAACCTGATTGCAACTCTGCTACATATGTTCCCTAGTGAAACGCAGCGTCACACATTTACTCAACTAACTAGCTGCATCCATTCACACACATGGCAATAATTATCGGTTTTATCCAAACATTTAGATTTCTAGTTTTCATTATCCCAAAACATTTCTCACCTTGATCGTTCACTGGTTCAACAGTTTTGTGTAATCCGTCATACTCTGAGTCAACATGCATGTTCACTAGCTGAGTACTTTGTAAAAACGCAACTGCTAAATTAGTTGTGCCCGATTTTAGACCTGTTTGTGAACCGTTGTAACCGGGTGACACGGGTTGGACATTTGTTTCTTCAGATATTTGTTGAGGTGAAGTCAAAGTTACGGCTGGTGAACGACATGGAGTTGCTTCGTCGATTACGGCAGAGTCCACTGCCGCTGCAACTCTGGAAAACTCGTGGACTGCATTGCTTTCCGCAGCGCTGTAAGAAGCATTTAGCTGGATCGCTGCCGCGTCAATATGAGTTTCATATTGAATGTTGTCACTGCACTCTATATCAATGGTGTTTCTCGGCAAAATGCGATACGGAACGGTGGAGTCTTCACACACAGCAGTTGCATAATCAGATGTATTATTGTGATGAGTGTCTTTATTACCACCGGACAGTGTAGTGGCCGGTTTGGCGACAACATCTGTTGACATACCAGAATCTGTCGCAATAGTAGCCGCTGAGTTGCTAACATAGTTGTGGCATAAGCTACTAACAGTTTCTTCATGCCACCCAGTTACTGCTGCAGATGTCTGGGCACGCAGCGCATTGCGTCCCACGTTCCCACATGTACCTACGACTGAGTCCAGTTGCGGTTGCCCATACGCGAAGTCCGAACTATACTCCATGGCTGAATAACAGTCCGCAGCTCTTTCGCTGTTGCACTTAGTTACATCGGCACACCGCTGGACTTGAAGTTCATGGTCTAAAATGAATGTATTTAGAGTGGCTACTGCAGCATTGTTCATATTAGGACCTTTGTATGTAGCGGGTTATGTAAATAATATAGCAGTAGTAACCAGGGTTGCCATGGGGATGGGATCTCCATGGGGATGGGGTGGGATGGAGATGGGATGGGCTTCAAGGTCGTGGGGTTCCTCATCTTATGGTGGGTTATACTCCCAAGGCTGAATGTTAAAACATTGTTTTCGGCGGACGGGATATCGCGCAAAACGATGGCGATGCCAGTTCTGCAGCGTGGGAGATCACATGTCTGCGTTGGTCCATTGTGAACAAATTCACTGTCAAGACAACTGGTTTGAAGCTAAAGGCTTACGCCAGAGATATTGTTTGTACATGGCTCGAATTAAGCGTACTAATAGCTGTTAACATACTATTTAAGCCGCATTCCGGAGAGCAACGGTGTATAGCGCCACTCGCGTTGACACACATAGGAAAGAAAGATAACTTGGTTGCTGTATCTCGCCATTACGCTACGTAGGCTTGTGGGTTCAACGTATCTTTACCTGGTTGAATTGCAGGATTAAAATTTGTCTGAGCAAAATTGTATCAGATGTTAAACTCACTAGAGATATTAAGTATATAACCCCTGGCTTTCTTCTGAATACTAGAGAGTGATGTATCTAGCAGATTCAACCCAGCTGTGCTTGACAGTGAACATGGTACCATGGACCAACGCGGATAAGTGATCTCAGACGCTGTTTCTGTTGCAGAACTATCTCGCTATTGTTTTTCGCGATATCGCGTCCTCCGAAAACAAGGTTATATAAAATTTAGCGTTTGGATTGTATCAGAGGTACAGGATCTATTTTGTGAAATACACTGCTGTAAACCTTATGTACGAGACATTCAGGCAGAAATAGGCATTTCTTCAGGTTTGATGTCGAAGCTGTTTACATATGAACAAGAAACGATTTCGTGGTATCAAGACCTTGAAGTCGGCGTAATGTGAAGCGAGCTTTTATAAGAAAAAGTGCATTGCTCAAATCACGGGAGTAGGAACAGCCTTTATCTATACTACATCACAGTTTACTGCGGAAACATTAACTGTACGGACATTAAAACTGAAATGCTAGAATCAACTGAAGAAGTGCAGTAAGGTTTGTACTTTTTGAGTGTTAAAACTGACTATTGTTTACCTTAATCAGAATCAAAATTGGTTGTGTGTCGACTGGGTTTTTGTTTCCTGTTCTTAGCCTATTTAACTGTGGTCAGCCGGTCCAACCCGGTTCTAAAAGTTTTAGTAATAGCTTAGTGATTATACGCATACACTATTCTAGTAACATAATTTCACTGTTACTTAGTTTATTATGCAAAACACATTGATATAAGTTACTCATTTTGGGGCCGCGGCAGTGTTTTGGTCACGTGCGCCGAGACCGTGTTTTAGCTGCTGCGATGGGGCCCAGTTTTAACAAAAATTTGAAATTTGGCTTTTGTAAATTAAACCAAAGTGCGCATACAGAAGCCTGTCGTGAAGCCAAAACTGAGTGTTGCAACGAAATAGTTTTAGGGGGTCCGTGCCTCAAGCTGCGAAATTCCGATATGAAATCATAAGATATGTTGGTTCAAGTTTTGTTATACAGTTACACTACAGTTTAATGAAAAAAGTTGTCCTTGTTGCCCTAGCTCGGCAAACTAACAATAGTATCTTAGTGCATAAACAGATTGTAAATTTGAACTCCGTGGGTTCAGGCAACTGGTAATAATACTAAACAGGCTAGTCTAAACTTAGGAAATTATAGCCGGGGGCTGGAGCCGGAGCCCCCTGCTCACTTGTCGGGGGTAACGGACTTTGGGACGCGAGCCGAGGGAGACCTCTGCTCAGCCGCGGGGCAGCCGAAAATACCGGGCCCCCGCCCCCGCCCCACCTACTTTGGAATAGCCAGCTAAAACAAAATTTAAGTCGATTTGCCAGCAATACGGTTATTTCTGTGCTCCACTTCATTTAAAAGAACATAGGAGTAAAATAATAACCTCAATTCTATCACGTATATAGTAGTATAATACGTGATGAAAATTTAATCTCAATCTGTCCTAACATTCTTACTATAGGACATACATGCCGAAGGTTGGCCATGCCAGGGCAGCAATGGAAGTCGGTCTGGGGTGGCTTTAGGTCATTCTTTCTTTGGAGCCTTGGGGTCGGCGCCGTATCCGCATGACCGCAAATCCTAATGTGCTGTTAATAAAAATATTACCCCCAGCTTTTGGGCCTCGGGAAGGGGTAGCCATGGGGTAACCCCCGGCGACATGTTTGTAAGACTAAACCTCACAACCAGCTGATCGACACGATTCTATATTATATATACCACATATATACAAATCTACATCACAAAGTTGTGTCAGATGCCGATTCCGAAATTTCGCCAGTGACATGTATGTTATCGTAAAGTTGTGGCAATTAAAATATTTTGGTTACATATAAAAATAGCCTTACTATTTAGCTATGATAGCAGGCGAGCACTGGCCTTGTTTTTTATTTTAGAGAGACTAAATCTAAATAACTGAAGTGTTAGAGCCATTCGCTAAAACAATTCAATTTAGAAATTAATACTTTGATGTTGTGAACACAAATCTAGATAATAATCACTTGATTTCATTAGCTGCGTTTTAGACGCTGGTTGACTTAGGATAGTTTATATCTTCAATTGTGTATAGTGCCGACAAGTCATGAACGCAATTTTGTAAACAGCAACAGCAAAATAAAACAATATTTTCAAAATTATTGCCTGCACGGGCTAATGGTATAGACCTAACCGGTATAAATAATACCGACTACACTACTGGTATGAAACAATAGTCTTACTGTTGAACAGCGTTCCCATGCTATCGCGGATAATAGCGGCAGTAGCACACAGATTTTCTCTTTCATCAAATCGCTGACTATGCCCTACAAACTTATGCAAAACACTGTAATTTCGGCACTCGTGCAGAATGAACCTCTGTAGCAAGACAAATTATTTGCTAGAAAATAAACACCTTAGATCAAAGTTTTCGAGCTTTAGTTAATATTCAGAAGAGATGTTAAAGGGAGACTATGATGGGCTTCTAGCCACTACCAGGATACTCTCAGTCTAACTGCACTGGAATGTGACACTACCACACAGGTTCAAGACACTTCAAAATAACACAGCTGCGAACAAACTGAAGCTTGTAGTGACCCGGGGTTTTCAACTGAACGGTTATTAGTATTTGACTAGAATCTTTTTCTAAATAGAATAGCTTTATTCTTAATCGAAATGCTCTGATACGGAGATATGCCTTTTAGAGATTTCTACCCTCTCGACCGTTTTGTCGTAGGTGGTGCAGGCAAAATGACCCTAAAATTTTAAAATAGCATTTTTTTCGGATTAAATCTCACATGTTTCGAAACGCAGCGATACTGGCACTAAGTGTAGATAATTGACAGCACTAGTTTACAATGTCCCTCATTTGGAGAGTTATTAATGAAAAAACCTAAAAATTGTTGTTTCTGCCTCAATTTTGACAATACTTGAGCTATGATATTTTTACGTTGGTTTAAAGACAGTTTTGAAATTTGGCATGCTTAGAGATGAAGCCATGCTCTGTCTGAAGTGTACTCATCTACTGATATTCAGTGGTTACCGAGTTATGCGAGACACAAACACACGACAAAGTTCATTACGGGCAATTGCTCAAATCACCAGAAACACTCACATGTACCGTCTTAGGAATATTTGCATCGGTCGTTTCACTCAATCTCGCTTAAAATTGAAATATTCTACGTCCCTTAACTGTGCTATCCAACATACTAGTTACAAGCTTCTTTACAGGAATGAAGTACATGCCTACTTATTATCAAGTAAAAGGAAATGCAATAGAAATCAGCAAATAGACGACTTTTTCAGAAGCCCCTTTTCACCATAGTCATCAAGTATATTAATATATAACTACCGGTAAAATGGGTAGGCTGGGGTAGCCCGGACGTGAGATTCCTTAGGGGTCTAGAGCTATGGGAGTAAACCCCTTGTATGCCGACCATCATATCCATCCCGGAAAAAATGAACCATATATAAATAGTCAAGACGCAAAGAAGTTTCTCAGGCGTCGATCCCCTCAGAATTTATTCGCGTGGAACTGCCTCCGTCGTTGACCCATTTAGCGTCCCCTCCCACCGACAATGCGTCCGTCGGAATGCATGTATATATATAAAACTAAACTGAATTTCTTATTAGGTACTGACCATTTAAGGTTGCGGACCGCGGGATATTTGACACGAAAGTATCGCTAAGCGGTACGTATCCTTCTTCCTGTGAAGTAGAATCTCCAGCTTCTACCGTTTTAGAATTGTTCTCCTGGCACTGTAATTCAGACGTAACAGAAGATGCTTCAAATTGATCTTTCTCCAGCTAGAAATGTAATAAATATAATCCAACAACAAAAAATGGACAGGTATGAGACAACCATACTTCCTTCCTCATATTGTGTAGGCTCCAAAGCTATGGGTACTGAGCGACATGTAAACAATTTTAGAATATTCTGTGTCTTATGCGGCATTCACATTGTAATGTCCCCACCGTTTGCAACTTTTGACCCCCTGTTGTCGTGACCCTACCGTATAGACAGTAGGGGTGACACTCATAATGTAAATCAATTGCCGAGGGTGTACGACATACCCCTAGCTACAACATTTTTCTTGACAGTGTCGTACACACCCTTAGCTACCAATTTGGCGCGAATTAACTATAATGGACACTGTCTGTACCTAATATGGTTTATTAGTCAACTGTGCTGTGTAGTTTTTTCTAAATTGTCGATATTTGTATCTTGCCCATATGAACATTGCTCAAATAATTCCGAACACTGTCAATAAAACAGCCAGAAGACACGGTGTGCCTGACACTGTCGAGAAGTGGTAATACGCGTAAGTAGCTACCTTTGAAAAAATTTATTAAAAACATGGGGTTGTCTAAGACACCCTGTTGTCAACAGTTTGCCTGACACTGTGCGGTGGACATAGGTTCCAAACGTTGCGGACATTATAACGTGAACGCCACATTAGAAATGCATTAACCCTTCATATTCATAGAAAGCAGAGTGGTCATTTCGCCCGCGCCAGCTCCATCCGTTATATTTACGCTGTCATACTACAGCACTATATAATTGCGCCTTAACCACATATTTTGCCTATTATATTTAGGGCCAAAGTCAAGTTTAGCAGCATGACGTTATACGCTGGCATGCCGTTCTACATATACAAACCCTAAGCCTAATCCTTAGCCTAAGTCACGACACATACTTAAAAATATATAAGCGAGCGTATGATTCATGGCGTTTTACGGGAACTTATTCATTTACGGCAGTATCATCTGAAATTATGTGCATAAACCACTAATAATTTCGCACAACTTATAAAATTTTCATCACTGAGCCCACAACAAACTTAAGACTGTGCTGTTTACGTTTTCAGCAAAATGTTCCAAATTGGTTCCAGACAGCAAATGCCTAAACATGCAATTATGTAAAGCAACTTTCCCTATCTATCCAAATGCTCCTATCACTGAAAGGTGCAACTTAAAAGACTATGTATTGCATGGAGTTGTTCTCGATATTCACAACTAATCTATGCAATAAGCTGTATATATTTTCATACCATAATCCCATAATCAACTGTGCCATTAACTTAGTGTGCAAAAAGAAGCGAACAGAAACATGAATATTGCAATCAAACATCATATATGGAAAATTTCTAAATTTTAACGTGATAACCTTAAGGGCAAAGTATTTGGTATTACCTAAGGGTAAACCCAACCATGAACATTGCTAAATTCTGATAAACACAGTTACGCACAAAGTATGAGCTGATGTTAAACATAAAGGGAACATATATCAGGAGTTGTAGTTCCTTGGTTAAAGAGCTTGCCAATTCGTTTAACATACTGATAGAGATCTATATAGATTTATAACAGAATCGTTCACGGTTATAGTGTACAACATACTTGAACTGCGCTGCGACTATGTTTTCTATTTGAAACGATCTTCCTTTTAATTTCTTTATAGTCCTGTAAAGGAAGTAATGATTTTTGCCAAACGTATATAATACTCAAGTATATATGTATACTAGTATCTCGTTGTGCAAGTGGAAACGGAGCGAGCAGTGCTAACTTTAATGTATCGCGGACTCAAGAAATCCTAGCCGCTTTAGGGAAAGCAAGCTAAAATCCGCAGCAGACAGGTCATAACTAATAGCACCATCGTTTCCAGCGTGTTAAATTACTTATAAACCCCAACTTTGGCTAAGACGAATACATCTGCGGAATTTTCAATTTTTTAGGTATCTTCAAGTTCAAGCCCAAGAGATCCGAGCGCCCAGGACACCAAAATAGTATAATAGTAATCGCAGAAAATTTTTCCAGGAATCCAAAGTTAATGAGTCCCTGAAGAAAACTCTTAATTTCCAGGTCACTCAATGGACCCAGAGAAAAGTGTCTAACAGCAAAGTTGTAGCTCTCGTCAAGACGGAAAGTACTTTCAGTTTTTCGATGCTCCGTCTCCCTAGAAAAATATGACCCTAGATATACATGGCCCATATACGGTCAAAATTCAAAAGGTGAGGGTGTCCCGCACAAAATGGCACCGCAAGGTGCCAAGATGTGGTCTGATCTTTTTGGTGTAGAACAAATGGCACTGACAAAGCGAACGATCTTTCTAACAAAAGAAAAGAAATTTTTACCCTTCCATCTCCAATGTAGAAACTCCGCTCGCTTCGCTCGCTCCGTTTCAATACACGGTATAACACATATTTACCACCGTAAAATTTGTTGCCGCCATTACTTGCTATCAAAATTCGTAGACGACAAAAGTCGCACATGCTGGCAGGGGGTTTACTTCTCCCTGAGGTCCGGACTCCGGATCCCGCATCCCTGAGGCCCAAAAGCTATGGGATTACCTCCTACCCCGCGGCGGCAAAGTAAACCCGTGAGCGAAAATATGCCCCCGAAAATATTATCCCTTACATAGGTGCAATAAACTTTTTGTCGTTTAGCCCTCCGCTAAAAATTGTCAGCTCAAATTTGTCGTACACTAGAAACAAATCACTGCCTATACAGCTAATTGCTGGGGAGTACCTACAGCTGGTTATTACTATGTCGACTACCATAACTGGGCCCAGTCAAGGGAACTACTATGCGCGGGTGCTCCTAATAAAATATGCAATAATGCAGCCAATGTAACAAATACGCGTTTTTCTGTGGGACAGTGAGGGCCGTAGAAATCGCAAAGCATAAGGTGGCACAGCTAGCCGCACAGTCGGAACTAGGTCATGATCGAATACCTAAGACCCAGTTACCCGCCAAATTTGTGACCCAGTTCCTCGACTGACACAATGACCCAGCCGAAATAGTGACCCAGTTCCATCTCTGGTTCCTAATACTTGTGAATAAAATTATGCAAATAATTTAAATAAAGAGCTTTAGCAGGTCAAAATATCTATATTAATGCGCCTCAATTGGCGAGATCCCAACTACCGCTATGCATAATTGTTAGAAATTAAAAAATACAGAAAAAAATATAGAACGGTTTGTTTACGCAAGAAACGGGTTAGCTGTGTAGTTTCTGATATGTTATTCAATTTTATGCAAAAAGGTTCGTAACGATTTTTGTCTCTGCAGAGAACAAATACGTGGAACTGAAAGTTTGCTCCCAACTGGAGGGCACTATGGGAGGGCAAGAAGCATCCAGTAAAAGTCCAGCCGTTAGTGAGTAATTCAGTTGCAAAACTTGTGCAATTTTCAACAAATTTTGAACCCTAAGACCTAGTAGTAGTTAAAAATATAACATATAATATACGTAATATTGATTACTGGTATATATAATCAGCGTTCGTATTTTCTAATAAAGCTACTGTTACTAGCCAGATAAATCACGTTTCAACATACAATGCAAACATCAGTAAAATCCTCGTCGTTTGGCTCGAAAACATCCGTTGTGCTGCGTTCGTTGGAGTCGGCTGCTGATTGCGGTTTGCTTGTAACGCAATCGAAGACCTGGTCAACCACAGTCATCATTCTTCTATCTTCGTTTGCCGCTCCACGATATATCAACGCTTTGTTCCTCTGTATAAGCGCTTGGTGTTCCTTCCTAATTTGTCGCTTCATCTTCTGTGAAACCATAATTACACTAGCATTATATATATTTAACTCGAATGTATTGCTGTAGACACCTGATGGCGTAACTTAAATCTGCATCCGTTCCTAAAACTTATTGATGATAGCTACGTTTGCTACAGTAGTAGTCGCAATCGTAACCAAAATTAAGCACACCAACATTATCTCAAAGCATATTTAGACTGAGATTTCACAAAGCACTTGAGTAAAGTATTTCCGACATGACTCAGAACACTTTTAAGTGCCTTTCTGGTAATTTCCGATCGACTCCATTGTACTGAAAATCAAGAATTATGCGTTTCGCCCCGAATTCAATTAGGCTATTCTCTGAACCACGCCTAGTGATTACAACTTTTTGCGCATTATTCATAATACATACAAAAGCGCCTCTATCGGCGAAATCCCAACTAACGTAGGGCATCATGATTACAAAGCAGAAAATAGCAAAACAATGAAAAAAACTTAATTTACACAACACTACTAGCTATGTATTTAAGTATTTCCAATAATACTCTTTTATTTTAATACAGTACAAAAAGCCATAAAACAAGATTTTGGCTTTAAACAGGATAAAGACATGGATCTAGAACTTTGACCCCAACTGAAAGGCACAAGACACGTCGAATAAAACAAGCTTGCCAAAACCTATCCAACCTTTAGTGAGTTACGCTAGTCACAAAATTGTGCACTTTTCAACGAATATCGAACAGTAATGCCCAACGATAATGGGGAATACTTCATCATTTTACCATCTTGCCAGCTAGCATGTATATTATCTAAGATTAAGATATTTTACTTATGCTTGGCGAAGTAGTATAAATTTAACTGCTTTAACTATATTACAACTGGACACTGGTTTCAAAATTTTTATAGTCTACTGCCGTACATAAATTTTAGTTCCACAGCATCACCTACCATTCGTAAATTTGCCTTTTTGCTGATCATTGCTGACATTTGTCCGCGGGCCGCTAAAAAATTCAAAGAGTCCACATTTTTCTGCGTCTCGTCAGGGTCTGATCCGCGTAGTTGAACCAAATCAGTAAGGCTTTTTATCAAAGCAGCTGCCCGTTCACACTTTTCAGCAACAGACTCTTCTTTATTTCCAGCTCCAACAGTCCTGAAAAGGGTAGTTTTGTTTTAAGGCACTGGAATTAGTTAAACATGTGCGATATAATTTCTTGGTTTTAAAATTGATATAAATGTACATATAATATAGGTTAGGAATAGGTCCATTGTACCATTTACTACGTACCGTCGCAACTGGTAGCCACAATGGCGAGATCTCGTCGAAACGACAGTTGTGCCTTTCGTGTTTGATGCGTTTCCTAGATAAGGAGATATATGTCATAATGTATTCACATTTAAATGCCGTTATAAGAGGATCTCCTCATGTAAACAAACCTGCATAACCTAACATGATTTATCGACAAATTTAAGCAAAACGTGCGCTGTGGGCATTCGGGGCACAACAGGCTATGCAAAAGACCGTATCAGAATTTTTTCGCGGGTTCCCGAGTTAATCTGCCACGTACATCCGGACCGACACTGATAAATTTATCAGTGGGCGCATATGATATAATCGTCACTCGCTTCCCTCGCAGCACAACAATAACTGTGAAAGCTAAAAATAAGTATTCTGCTACCTGGATCCGCCCAGAGGTGTAACATTAAACCATTGCGCGCTTAAACTATAAAACCAGCACATCTAATGCGTCAACTTAACCGATGACGCTATCGTTAAAACTAAGAAAATTAAACTTTTAGGAGATTAGGAGATAGTTTAAATTCCCTTAAAAGTAAAAACGACTGCTCTGACATAAAATTGGGGTACATATACAAGTATACGTTCCGATTGCGGCCCTTTGCGTTGGTGTTATCGCTTTGTGGTCCAGCTGCGTTTGTGGCACCAGCTTTTTCGTGCTTTTGTGGGATCGGTAGTTTCTACCTTATGTGCTTTTGCAGCTCCAGATACTCATATTGCACCACAGTATTTTTATAGTACATGAAGTCCGTGTATGAGACCAACTGAAATACAAAATTCCGGAAATTCTAAGTATAAACATTTTCTTTGTCACTGACAATTTTCCGACTTTCGCACCAGACTAGATGCCACGCAGGAACTGTTGGGGTTTCTTCATTTATATACCATTAGGTTTTATTACTAAACATTCTGGTACGCAGCAGTCATAAATACAAAAACTTAGATTTATATAGAGGCTTAAGAAACATATGCAACATTTTTACTAAGAAAACAATCACTTGTCAATGTCAGGTGAACGGTTTATGAAGCAAAACTTATGATGCTCAAACTTCTTAAAGTGTCTGACGGTATCCAGTCGGGCTCAAAATACACGCTACCACCGTGTCCATGGGGCAAAACTTACTATATAAACTAGTCAATTACATTCTACGCCAATAGTTTTGTAAAAATTAAACTTGTTCATTTTTTGTTAATCTGGAGACTGCACCAGTTGTTAATCCCATATTTATCACTATCGCAAAGGAATCGGTGAAATCGGTTACGTATCCATCCTACAACATGAATGGGTTCACTGCCTATGTATCTATGGAGCCTAGAAATTTAGACATTTTTTGCCAAAACTTGCTGTATTTTGCACAATTACTTAGTATCCACGGAATGGATGGAGCGCATGGTTAGCATATAATAAAGCTCTATAGACGGCCTTTCCTTTAACCATCATTTTATTGCGCTCGATCAATATGTTTCAAGAGCTATATATGGCCAGAAAAGTGCCCAATTTTAGTCAAAATTACCTGATCTCCTACCTATGTAGCATAAAGACAAAATGTAGCTATGTAACAGATGCAAATTGCACTTCTAGAGATCGTTATCATTCTTTTGAGCCATCGTGAGGACATGCTACAACATAGTCGAGAGTTATAACGCGTAAAGTGAAAAAGGACGAACATAAGCCAAATCTTACGTACAATAGGTTATCTGTAAGGGCAAAATAGGAATAAAGGTTTGTAAAAAATGACCAGACAAAATGATATGACCACCGTAGGCTGCGTTTGCTAGACCAAGCTGCAATGTATTATTGTACTAATGAACAAAACCCGAAACCTTGCGTGTGCTGAGAAATGTGTTTTGCCAACCTGCAGCAGCAGACGAATTAATATATACTATTACCTAGAGTACATATACTCAACGGTTATAACAAAACGTTACTTATGTGTACTAAACCAAAAGTAAACTAGAATCTGTAATCTGCGTTGCCACAGTTTAACATAAACACATATTACGTAAACATTGCCGAAAAATGCAAAATATCAACACGTTACAGCTGTAAAATACATACTGTTGAACGTCCATAGCAAAATTTTGTTCGTCCAATTCACTGCATTTCACAGCATAGTTAAGATATTTATGGGCTGAAAGGCAGTCGGTAGCGTACATCAGTAGAACTTCAATATTAGAGAATGCTTCGTCTAGCTTTATGGCATTGTTTACTTTTATTTTTTTGTCCATTGAAAAAATGATGACTTTTACAGCAAGCAAATATCGAAGGCTTTTACGGGCCACATTTCTGCGAGCTTGTTTTGGAAGACGGTATCCGGCAGGTAGATATCGCGCTAATCCTACGTGTAACCCAAATTTCTCATCAAATGGCCCGAATATATCAATATTGTCCAATTTATCGAGAAGTTGGTGAACATTTTCACAGCGGTAAAATGATGGCTTTTTGTATGGCAACTCGTTTTCCTAAAATTGAAGTTATTTGAAGTATTTTAGCAAAACTCTATATATACTATACACTCGCAGAATTTACTAAAGAGGTAAACAAGGAAAAGAGCACTTGGTCTGTTCGGTGAAAACTAAGCGAAAATAAGTCACCGAAACATTAAAATTCACCTAGATAACTACCTTTCTTATATAGCCCAGCCACTTTTTTATAGCGTAGTACTAAGTTAGTAATAATTAGCTTGGGAAATATATGAACAGTCTCACACAATCATACCATTTAGCTGGGGATGGGGATCTTTGTGCCCATCGGCATAATTGGACCCTTGTTAATGCTAGTTACTTTGGGGTGTCACCAACTCAAATGACTCTCATAAGTGGGCAGAAACCGGACCCGGCCCCATGGGGTAAAACGCGGGACCGGCCACAGACCCGGCTCAGGATAACAGGCAGCCCCGGCCCAGAGGTAAAGAAAGCGATACGAATAAATGAAGCGCTGGCAGGGATCACATTTAATAGCTAAATACTTAGTAACCTAGATATATATTACTGAAATTGGAAATTTTCAACTTATGTGATGTTTTAAAACAAGAACGCCAGAAAACTTACAAAGCATTCGCAATATTTTTCCCAATGATTAGTAACGTAAACCCAATACGTATAGCGTAATGTGCGGATACCTGATCTGTAAGTAAGACAAATTTCAGAAGTGTATATTCAGTCTAATTGGTAATATGATGGCTTAAAGATTGCCAAAATTGAGGTTAAAGACAATTTTTTTACTATTTTCGTTAGTAAATCTTTAAATCTGAGACTTATGTACGTTAACTTTCATTTGTTCATCTGAAAGCACTACGGATAATGCTCACTTTTATTTCTGGTCGATGTAGGTGAGTTCAAATAAAATGACACCCACTTCTTAAATTTTGGGTTCAGTTTTTGCCAGCAATGTAACTGGGTTACCTATCACTAAAACCATGACACCGTCCCCAGCCAAAAAGTGACCTAAAGTGACCCCATACCCCTAATGATCCCAAACCAATTCTGGCTGCTGGCTAAGATTAGAACTAGTCAGCATGTATTGATAATCAAAAAGATTAAACCTTTCAATACTTAACTGCTAATTCTAGCATATCAATTTCGATGTCCATATAGTTATTATTGAGCTGTCGACTAGCGTCTTGTACACGTGAAGACCGTTCCGACCTCCTTGGTGTGTGAAATGGCCACTGACCCGGTGACCTGAACTAACCGGATTCCATCTCTGTTTACTATAAACGTTTTATAATCGAATATAGAAAGCCCACACAAATTGGTTTTTGGCCCTAAACAGGGTAACTAAATGCAGCCAGAACTTTGAGCCCAACTGGAAGGCATAATGGAGGTTCAGAGGCACCGATTAATAAAGTGTATCAAAACCTATTTACTCATTAATGAGTAATGCCAGTCACAAAAATTGCACAGTTTCACAAATTTCGAACAGTATTAGTTATGGGCCGAACAGTGTTGCACCCTCCATTGCATATGTGCTTTATTCACTGGCAGATATTGCAGCTGATTTTACGGTGATAAACAGCTAGGACAACATGGTAGCAAAGATAGTGATAATTACATGGTACAGGTGTGTGCTACACGTTGCAATGAGCTTACACCAACGATGGCAGAGCAGATTTTGGATACATCCGATAGGATCAGGTCTGCGTTATCAAGCTGCTAAATTTTACCCAAAAGTGACAGTGACCTCCTGCAAATATCGATCAGTATACGTAGAAAATAGCTAATAGCGTACTAATAGCCTATGTATTTATATGAGCAATGGAAGTGAGTCTGGAGTCATTTGGGGTCTTGGGTCGCTTTGGGTCACTTTTCCGTTATTGTCTTGCGGTCAGCACCGTGATCCTAAATTATAATATTCTGATAACAAAAATATTACGACTTAACATGAATTTTGTACTTGAGTGAGCGCACTCCGTAAATCAGGGAAGCCGAAACAGTCTTCCACTGTAATACACGCAAGTTGACAGCTAAATAAATAACTATACGGACATCGAAACTGAAATGCAAGAATCAGCGGAAGAAGTGTTGAAAGACTTAGTCTTGTTGGGTATATATGAAAGCATACGGACAATGCAAAAATTAATCAGCCAGCAGTCTGAGTCGGTTTAGGGTCACTTGGGGTCTGGGTCACTTTTTGTTGGGGTAATGGGGCAGCTGCGTCAGCGGTTTATATATTTATTAAAACGTACATCGATCAAATATATGCATAAACCTGTGGTTATTGGACAATTGCTGAAACAACCTTGACCAACGCATGAATGAAGAAAACATAGTTTCATTTTGGTATGTACAACTATATAGTGTCTACACAACATGTAATCGCTAAGATTAGATTCCATTAAGCGCTGACTTAATGCACTTTCGCTAATACATCTAGTGGATAGCTATTATAGTCTAATATAATCTAATAAATAATAACAGACACTTACGTTTTTTTAATCACAATTTGAGGGTCGGGACTCCCCACCCAATTGATATCCAGTGGTTCAAGCTCAAATTCATTGTGAGATAAGTCAGCCATATCATCAGCTCCCTCCTCGACTCCGTGGTACTCTTCGTCACGATTACTGCTCACTGAAATAAAAATAAAGCAAAAAATGTGTCAATCGACACAATTACAAGGTAGGTGGACAACAGCTCAAAATAAAAAAAACGTGTAACACATAATAGTACGTAACGTAGCACGCTAAAGTCTAAATTCAATATACTAAAAGTAGATCGTGAAGCATTGGCTTAGGTACAAATCACCGTTCAGGTTCTCAATCTCAAATTAATACACTGATCCGATGTGTTCTTCGACTCAGGTTAAAGAAATAGTAGGATCGCACACAAATATAATACATCAAACACATTACAAACTATATATAAACACTCTGCATTTAAATAACATATACACCTCAAAACCGGACACTTAAAAAATGGGGTCGTCGTAGCATAGCGATTGAACTGTTCTGGCTTTATTATGGAATTAGTGATATCGTGTCGCAATATTTTACCAAATGCCAACAGTCTAATCTACATCCGATCGACCATTATACGTTATTTGGGCGCCCGTTCGAAAGCTTAAAAACAGGGGGTTGCACCACTCCCTCCCGAGAAAAGTGAACCAGTAAACAAAAAATGTCGGTGATGAGGAAAAATAGGTTCGTGCCACTGGCGAGTAAAAAAGACCCACACTCCTGTATTTGGGAAACCGGGGGTAGGCGGGTGGTAACTCTCATGGCGCCATACCCACCGTGGACCATTTGAACCCCCTTGGCATGGGGTCCACCGGCATGTCTGCCCCAAATAATTGCATCAAATACAGTAATGTTGTGCATATATTCATTACATTTTTAGACGCGATGAATTTTGACAAACACGTGCAATATAGCCCAGTCTGCCGCGTACATATGTAATGTTTAAAACAAGAACGATGATAGTACATTGCTTAACCTACTATACTTCATATCAACTATCGTAGCTAAATATATATGTGAACAAAACGAACTTACTTGTATTGCTGAAAGATAATTACGAACATCAATCCAAAGTGTTGGCTTTTACTATACCTAAAATCCTGAATATGTATGCTTTACGCGAAATGCACATACATAACCATGAGATAATTCTACAAGATGCTTCACCCACTCCGTTTGGTTTCTAGTCGAGAATAGTTAGTATACATGCTTCGCGAAATTTCACGTGAAGTGTACAAACTCCACCATTACTATACATTTCTTTGATAATGTACGTGATTTTTGGTACTACGGACCACGAAACTATATAAATTTGATCACAAGAATCAAAATGGAGTCGTTTGTGATTCTTTTCAAGTGCAACTACAGTTAAACATTTAATAAAATAGACAGAGACGTGTGTGGTACCATCCACTTAACTCCCGATTGACGAGCCAGAGTTTTACTATGTACCCTCTATACTTTGAAAGCCAATTTCCGAAATAACTAACTACACAAAAGGCACGAGTAAAACAGCTATGTGCTTCCTAAGTAGCGCAAATAGTTTAAGCATGTACTTTTGTGACGTGACGATTTTACCGAAAATGCAAATATTAGAAAAAATAAAATAAAGATATGCACAGCTTAGAAAGTAAAAATCTTAAAGCAGTGGTTTGTGTGGGAAGGATACCCTCGACTCAGGCTTAGTGTTAACCATGCACTAAGCGTAAGCCTAAGTCGGGAACCTGCCCCACCAAGCTTTTTGTTTTTCTTTTCTCAGGTGTGCATCTACGTAGAGTCACCAGTGACTTCAATGTGTTCGATGTCTTGGAGACGACAATTACTGCGTCAAGCACAATCCCTTATGCAAATTACGGCCCAAGTCAAGCTTAAAGGAGTGATGCTATGTCGTCAGAAAAACCACCGCTTACTGTGGTGGTTCGATTACAATTTATACGAAGAAATGGGTTGGATTCTGTTGGATCAATTCAAGTTCGCCCCTAGGATATTTTGGCAAGTTTTCCCCTGTAGTAGCCTTCGAGCGTAGCATACGCCTTAGACATTCTTTTACACTAAGCCTAAACCTAAGTGACATACTACTGCCCCCGCCCTAAGCCCTCTATTTTCCAACCAAGTAAAAGTCTCTGTTATAGGGGAATTGAATTGATCTGAAATGTTTCATTAAATCTTTCTAAGCTAGAATTTTCTAGGATTTCTACTATTAGAAGCTGCTTATGCGGTGAACTACACAACTATAAGGAATTAAAGCTACTTCTCATTTAACTGTTTACCAAGTAACTTTTCAATGTAAACACCATGTACGTGTTCATAACACAACCTGAGATATACATTCTAGATCAAAACAGACGCTATGATTCTGTTTACTGTGCCAAAATTACTAAATACATTGCATACATGCCGCCAGGCGAGGGTGTAGTGGGAGTTACCCCCATGAGGTTCCGGACCCCCCGATGCCCTAAAGCTAGGGGTCGCTACTCTCCAGGGTGGGGGTGCACCCCCCTCCCCGGACAAAAGTGAACCGTCGGACGAAAATACGCAGCCGAGGATCAGAAAAGGTTCTCACAACTGACCCCTAGAAAAATTTTGGCAGGCAGGGAAAGTCACCACCCTGAGGTTGCGACCTGCCTCATCCCGCCGGCTCCTTTATCCTCCACCTGGCTTCGTCAATCGTCGGCATGTATGATATACAGTTAATTATTACACTATTAATGATATACTCTATGTCAATAATTTTCGGAAAAATATCGTAACTTGTTCACCTTTCGTCAAGTTTCAAATGTGACAACTTTAAAACCATTTCTGAAGACAATCCTAAAGAGTCGATGAAATCTTTAAGGAACCATCCCGCAATAATATGCTCCACTAATCTAAGGTTATTTCCAAATATGTTCACCGGCTATCTAATCATGTGACCTTAAAATTTTTAGGTATTTTTGCCAAATTTGACCTAATTGTCTAAATACAATTACCTAGTAAACAGGTTTGACTTCCAAGCTGTATTAGCCTAACGATAAAAGGTATTAACGACCGCAGATTGTGCATCTACATGTTTCATTTGAGCCGTCGTGCGAAGAGGTGTTCTTACATAGTCGAGATGTAAATATGTTGCTCACAATATTACCAAAATCCCGAAATCATTCCTGCATTCAGAAAGTGTTTTGCCGATCAGCAGCAGTATACGAATTAGCAGACGAATTAATATAAACTACTCCATAGCATGTGTATATATACATGCAATGGCTGACAATTTTCATCTATGGTATGCGAATATACTCAGCGGTTATTACTCGACAATTTTATAATCATACATGGTCGCTGCGAGCCCTCAAGTGTAAGACTGGCTTTGAACTATCGAGGAAGAAAACGTATGACATTACTACGAATTGTAAATACATTGTAAATAATTGAATCACCAATGTCCACGTTAGTGTTTTTTATTTAGGAGTTTATGAATACGAAACAAAAACATTCAACGAGCACTGAAAACATCGTAAGTATTGACACTGATAGCATGTCAGTTTCTCCGCATTAATAAACTCGACAAAATGCACAGTTGCCACAACGAAAAATAACTTCGCCTGAGCAGTATACAATTGCACTATATATTGTATAACACTAGTCTCATACATGCCGGCAGGAAGTGTTGGGATTACACTAAGCCATGAGGACCGGAACAGAGATGGAACCTGGTCACCAGCTCAGGCCTGACCAGGTCATCTGTTTTCGATTTTTTTGCAATTTCAAATTCCTCGCGAAAAAAGCCTTCTCACTACTAGAGATGTTCAACGGCTCGAAATTTGAACACGTCTGCTCAACAGGACAGGACACAGACACTGTTGATGGTACAACCCGGCCATGTCTTGCTACAGAACATTCGTTACATTACATATTGGCTAAACTCAAGCTGAGAATATAACATCCAAAAGTTGAACCGGTTCGTTTCGGGCCACATCCTAAACAAGGGAAAGGGCCAGATGTAGGCAAGTCGGTACTTTCCCTGATCCGGACATGCCCCCCACGCAAAGAAAATGACCCGGCCCATATGCAAAAACATCAAAATGTACAAAAATATAAAAATGGCCTTGGCCACAGATCTCCCAGAAAAATTTGGCCGGCTGGAAGGTTACGAAGAGGCGGCAACCCCCCTACTGAGGCTTAGTGATAATTAAGGGGCCACATAAGTGTCGAAGCTTAGGCTAAGGCTTAGGGTTAGTATATGTAGAACGGGATACCCGCCTATGCCCACGATATAATACTTGTGAGAACTACCACACAAGAAGCAGATAAACCCGTGTGTAATCTATTTTATTCCATCTTGTTTAGCCTGTGGTTTTTGGCCAAGCCAACGATCTAAAAAAGTGTAAACGGATGTAAGATCTTCATGTGCTGCATCGTTGTCCGTATTTTGTTCAGTCAGCCATTTGTTTTCTTTGACAACAGATCTCCTTCGTTCTCCGTAATCATAAGTTAGCTGCTGGCCTATAAAAATGGTTCGTTGGCACCTGAAAACTATATATGGCTTTTCTTTGTAGTGACATTGATGGGCCTTGATATTATTATAGGAACCCTTGTGGTTGATCAGTCGGCCTAAACTACCGTCCGCCTTAGTGGCATCTACACACATTATCGTCTTTTTTGGGTCACCCGTGTCCTTGAAGTAGAACATGTAGCATTCTTTGACTTTGTTGTGGCTCGCATCTAACTCAGCTTTATGTCCTTCTTCCTCTGTTATTAAATTGCCCCTATACGTTGCCAACCAAGTCCCAGGTTTAATTGTCACCTTGGCGCGAACTCCCCATCCCATCTTTTCACCCGTATAATAGGCTTCCAGTATATCGGTACGATCCTTGCGAATCACTGCTGTCACCTCGCTTGTTGCTGCAACCGGCTGCTGTTGTTTCAGCACCCGGGCACTTCTTCGAATCGCCGGAGTTCCAGCACTCAAAGGCACCACTCGGTACAGCGTTTTCGCAGTCCGATTCTGAAAAAATTATGTTTAAGCCGAAACTATCATCATCTTAGCTTTCGAAATGTACAATTGTTTTTACAACAAGAATACATTGCTTGAAAACTATAGTTAAGATTGTATTTTCACCGTTGGGTTTAAACTGGGCAGTACCAAACATTATTGGGCTTAAGCTTTCTTTGAGTGTTTGACTAATAGGGCTACTAAAGGGTTGAGATTATATACTGAGCCAACTCATATGATCACCGAGCAGGGACAGAAAGCAATGATTTTGGATTTTGCTTTCGTGTTGTTTACTGAATGAAATTTTCCTCTGTTTATTAAATAAAGCAAACCCGACGGTTCCAGCAAAGCATCTAGTTAATAGAGGTTTTATGTGTTACTGTATGCGTCTCATATTAAGCAGATCTAAATTATATGAGATGTTCTTATGAAATCTTTAATGTGGGAACTACGATGTGTGCAACGATATGGTGAAAACACAAATCTAGATCAATTTCAGTTAATTCAAATGACAAATGACAAACTGAAATCGAAATGACTTCGTCGAATTTGATTTCACTCGATTCAAATTGGCTTTTGCGAAGTGAAAAACCGAATCCGGTTTAGGTAGAATTGTCCGTGAAACCGAAATCGATTTCACTTATAGACCGAATTCGATTTCACATGTGAATTTAAATTGCGCCCATATGTGAAATGGAAATCAGTCTATAAGTTTAATCAATTTCGGTTTGCCACCCAAAACTGAATTCGGTTTCATTTTGCAAAAGACGATTTAAATCGAGTATAATCAAATTCGGTAAAGTCAATTTGAATTGTGTAAATTTGATTTCGGTTTGTATTTTCACCATATCGGGGCACGTATCTTGTCGTAACTTCCGCATAATTTTTGAGAGGATCAATCGCGGTTCCGTAGGATCAAAACCCGGTTGGAAAACGCGAATATCAGTTAAATTTGTATTTAAATAACCATAAATTACACCATTATTTTGAGACACCTCCTAAATTTTTATACCAAAAACTTAATTAATATGAGACGTTTTTGTCGTCAATTTGTACCATTGAGAGCGGGGTCTAGTGAGTTAACGGTCATTTCCAATCGGCATACATGCAGGCTGATGAGGTAGAGGAAGTAACTACGGTTCACGCCCACCTAACAAGTAGGAATAACCGGAACCGTAACTTGCTGGAACCAGAATCATCAATTTTCAACGGAACCGAAACTGGCCTTACATGTAAGGAGTAAATTGCAAATTTTTATCGTATGCATTTCAAAATTACGTTCATATTATGTATTTTATTTGATTTTTTATGATTTAACATGCTGGCACGGGGTATAGGTGTTTATGGTCTGAGATTCGGACCCGTCCCCTACTGCCCGAGACCGATAACACATAGTCGGTTAACCCCGAGGGTATGCGCAGGCTGAGAAAGGGGAACCCAGTGTAAAAATATGCCGCCGGAGAGAAAAAGTCCTCAGAACCGACACCAACAAAAAATTTGGCCGGTCAAGGGGTAAGAACCCTAGATTGCCACCGACTATTTACCACCCCTCCTTGTTATAACGACCCACGCCGACATGTGTGATCTACATGCAAGGTTTTTTTGATACATGGCTGCAATGATGATAGACATTTGTTAACGTGACGCGGATAATGGCTTGTTTAAGATAGTTTGCGTGCACCGTGAATTAGCTTTGTCCCATTACACTCCCGCCACTATATACCCTGTCCGACAGTACCGTTGACTATATGGGACATAGATAACACTCTTCGCGGACTGTGGAAGTTTTGTAGTTTTGAATTTGGCACCATTTTTAAGCCAGTCTGGTCGCTACGTAAAACACGTTATATTATTAGTGGAAATGGCCTTATTTGAACGAGGAAGTCATTACGCAAGGACCAACGGCCAGGTTTTATAGCAATACCAATTTATAAAAATACGGTCAGGTTTAAGTTAATGATTTAGTTAACTCAGAGCAGACTATCTATGGCAAACTAAGCTAGCCAAGACTATCAGATCTGTACTAAGTGCGACAGAAGACTAAGGGACAAAGCTAAGTCACGGTGCACGCAAATTAACTTGAATGAGCTATAAGATAAATGTCAGAGCTACACGCCACCACATACTCCATGGGAAACATGTTGCAAACATTTATAAAATTTTTGGGAACTCTACTCACTCATCTTACCAATTTCTCCTTTCATCTGATTTTTGCCTGTTTGCGCCACAATTTTCCGCGCGCCGTTAACGCGGGGGTCTCAGGGTTGATCAGTGTACATCCCGAGGAGGATCGGAGAAGCCACGAGTAACGGGGATCCGGACTGAGAATAATCCCTGTTCCCATATAAGCATGTTTGATGTTTTATATTGCATGCTATGAACGTGCCCCAACTCGCCTCCAACTGTCAATCCTGAATACACCTATGCTGTAGGATAAGGTAAAAAATGAGGTTTTAAATGGGCCGAAATACACGAAAACGGTCATCATTTCCATAATCGAAGAATTTCTGAGCTAATTTCGCAGAGCGATTAAAGCTATACGCATTTTAGCTACTTTTTCGTTTGGCATGCGTAACTCAAATTTACAACGTCCGATTGCCTCGCCATAGCTTACGTCAAAGTTCGCTTGAAATCTGTGTTGCTTAGTTACAGCAGAGGACTCATTTCAACTCCTCCCTCCCGCCGTTAAATAGACAAGTGGCGCAGGTAGTGTCGGGTCAAAGAGTCTGGCTAAACAATTTTTAAAAAGATTAGTTAACCCTCATTATCACTTGTATTTCGGGCCAGAGCGCCTATTTCACCACAATACTATCATATATCAAGTCAAATAACATGATTATTAGAAAAACCTTGCATGTAGATCACACATGTCGGCGTGGGTCGTTATAACAAGGAGGGGTGGTAAATAGTCGGTGGCAATCTCAGGGTTCTTACCCCTTGACCGGCCAAATTTTTTGTTGGCTGTCGGTTCTGAGGACTTTTTCTCTCCGGCGGCATATTTTTACACTGGGTTCCCCTTTCTCAGCCTGCGCATACCCTCGGGGTTAACCGACTATGTGTTATCGGTCTCGGGCAGTAGGGAACGGGTCCAGATGCTCAGACCATAAACATGCCTATACCCCGTGCCAGCATGTTAAATCATAAAAAATCGAATAAAATACATAATATAGTGAACGTAATTTTGAAATGCATACGATAAAAATTTGCAATTTACTCCTTACGTGTAAGGCCAAGTTCGGTTGCGCGTTGGAAATTGATGATTCTGGTTCCAGCAAGTTACGGTTTCGGTTATTCCTACTTGTTAGGTGGGCGTGAACCGTAGTTACTGCCTCTACCTCATCAGCATGTATGCCGATTGGAAATGACCGTTAACTCACTAGACCCGGCTCTCAATGGTACAAATTGACGACAAAAACGTCTCATATTAATTAAGTTTTTGGTATAAAAATTAAGAGGTGTCTCAAAATAATGGTGTAATTTATGGTTATTTAAATACAAATTTAACTGATATTCGCGTTTTCCAACCGGGTTTTGATCCTACGGAACAGCGGATTGATCCTCTCAAAAATTATGCGGAAGTTACGACAAGATACATGCCCCGATATGGTGAAAATACAAATCTAGATCATACACGGG
>JASANE010022284.1:0-12072 GCA_030248225.1 Trileptium ribeirensis | reverse complement strand
CTTTAATTGCTAAACCATATAAATTTTAATTTTACAGGTATTAATGAATACTGTGAGTATTGTAATACCATTTCACTCATGGTTATATGAATTTAGCTGCATAGGTCAAAAACTTGGAATTAGACTTATCATAAATACAATTTTCTATATGTAATCTTTATATCAGTTAGTTGCCATAGACATACAACATGTATTGCCTACATGTATAGTAACTATATGTTGCCAGTTTGCTTCGCGTTACCATATTAATCGTTCTAAACAGGCTATATGGAGTACATCTTAATATCATATGGACTCCATATTCTTAAAATCATTATAACTCTTACATCAAGTATGTTTCGTGTCTTACTCAGCTTCTGAGTACCTCATGCTAACATTTACGAAAATCACAATCGGTATACACAAGTAAATTTTAAAAATGTCCATATCTGCTTATAACATTTATTATTTCTTTGCCAACAAAGTTGTTCCTTGGTGGAATTCACTCCCTTCGGAAATTGTTGATTCAACTAATAACTTGATTTTCAAAAGACGTCTCTCCAACTATCTACAAACGTTGGACTTGTCAAGGCAGGCTATTAGAAGACAGTAATGGCACAAGTCTGACCTTGCCAACACTATTAAATTCTTAGTTTTTTTATATTACTAATAGTTATTATTGTTGTGTCTGGCTAAAATTAAAATAAAATAAAACATATAAATAATACTACTATGAAAATTGTACTTTTCAGGGAACTGAAAAAAGGAGCAAACAATAAAACAATATGCAAAACTAGAATCTCGAATTTTGAGCAATAAAAGGCTCAAATGAGAGTTGAGAATTAATAATAAAATATATCCTATTGCAACGTAAATTCTGATGTATCTTAAAATCAAAGCGAAAATGTCTGTTTTATGCAATAGGACATTTGGAGATATTAGTTTTCGAAACGTGTAGGCCCGCACAAGAACCAGAGTGGTAACTAAATCCAATAAGGCCTTTATCGCTGTCGCTTAATTTTCCTACTTATAAGAGACATCAAACATTGAGCCATACTTATAACTTTAATATGAAGTTCATACCAACATTCTTTCAAAATTATCTACCCTTGAAAGTTTGGTAAGCAAAATGACATCCTAGGCAGTTCATTAAGCTTGGACTTGTAGATCTATGTAGTAATTCTTATTTTTAGGGAATCTTTATTTTCAGGCAATCTAAATTAGGTTAAGCTCAGCGGTCGGCGAATTCCCAACTACCGCAAAACCAGACTTTTTAACTATTCGAAAAACAAAACAAAAATGCTGAACCCTTATGCCTAGCGAAAAAATGAGAATCTGTAACGGCCGCAAGACATAACTCGTAAACGAACGATTAAAATTCGTTTGGATCGTCAGCGTTGTATATACTTTATCTTGAACATAGCCAAAAGTAGTAAACGACACTAAGACTGTACCTGTGGTTATAATAGTGTAATAGGTATTCCTTTTTTTTTCTATAAAGCTGTGATTTGTTACAAAAATAGCTCTTATTTTACCGAAGATAGTGCACTAAACTCCCGATGGTACTTTAGAATATATTTGTTAGCTAAGAAATTATATGGAAATAGCATGTTAACAATAACACATGATCATTTTCAAAAATTTCTTTAACACGTCAGTTGCATTCCATAAATACAAATTTATATATTCTGTTCCTATGGTACATGAGAAACTTTGATTTACAGCAATGTAATCCTTCCGAAACGCGTTAATACGACTCGACAATGAATATAGATTGAACGTTATTCACGCACAAGCTTGCAAACGTTCGTAGTTTATTTACAATCTGGTCAATTGGCTCCGCTCAAGTCTTCATGATAAGCTGTTCATAAAGGAAGCATGTAACGTCCCTCATTCGTGAACGTAACTCATGCATTCGTTTAAGCGTGTGTCGCAAAAGTCGAGGGTGGGTTGGGGGTCGAGGTGCGGCCCCTCCCACTTTTTACTGACAAACATGAATTAATTAACTGATGAGGTTATAATGAAATACATAACGGGCGGCTTTCTCCGGTTTTGAAGTTAGTGCGACGCCTCCGTTTATTTATAGAACCTATAAGTAGCAGGACACGATTCATTGTGTTTTAGCTGATTTTCAGCTTGCTTATTTTGTAGAAAGGTGGCTTCTCCTAAATACCTTGCTAGTAAGTACCAAATAGGTGTGCCCATTCTACGCGACAAGTTCGCAAATTATAATTATTTTATCATAAAAAAGTTGTATATTTAGTATGACTTTGGTCAACGAGTGTATCAGTAAAATATAGATATCAAATAAAGTGTGTGATCCCTGCGAAACCCCAGATCACACAGAGACATTGCAAAAGCGTGGGCAGTTGGGACCGGTCCCTCTTACTTTTTACGGGCAAACATGAAAAAATTAACTCATATATGGGGTAAAAACAAAATAATTGTAAACGATCGGCGTATCCACTTTTTGTCAGGCCCCTACCGCCTTTGAAGATCTTGCGACGCTCCTGAGAGGACACATTAAATTTTTGTGAGTTTTCTGCGGCTGAAATAAAAAGTGGATATCGATATAGCAATATTATCAGTGAACTACACCAAATGTGGCCGGAAATATTTTTAGTCATTTATATAAATGTTTTGTGAAAACGCTTCGATTATGCTTTCAGGTAGCTCTAATAGAAATCATTGACCAGTATATAATAGTTGTAATATGACTTGCCGTGCACTCGGAAATATTTACTTACCGTTGCTGTGAGGCGTTTGTACCGACCAAGCGAGACGGCCGTGCACATACATCTCTGATTGGACGTCAAGTAGTGCTGCACCTAACTTGCTACCTCATTCATAGATATATACCGTATATCGCTATATAAGCTATGTTACATCACAAATTATGGTTATAGAACTAGGATCGGATCAATTATTCTTATCATATGTTGAACAGCGGAGGTAGTTGAATGTGGGACATCTTGCGCTTTGAGAATGGTAAAGCCCCAAAAAATTACCAAGGTTAAAGCCCTGAATCTATATTTATTCCACCTCAACCCAGATTTAGTACCCCCACGCGCCGAAGGCTCACAAAAAATTTTGGGAAAATTAAGAAAAATTGTGGAATTTCTGGTTAAAGTCCTGAATCTGTATTTATTCCACCTCAAGCCAGATCTAGTACCCCCACGTGCCGAAGGCTCACACAAAATTTTGAGAAAATTAAGAAAAATTGGGGAATTTCTGGTTAAAGTCCTGAATCTATATTTATTCCACCTCAAGCCAGATTTAGCACCCCACGTGCCGAAGGCTCACAGAAAATTTTGGGAAAATTAAGAAAAATTGGGGAATTTCTGGTTAAAGTCCTGAATCTATATTTATTCCACCTCAAGCCAGATTTAGTATCCCAACGCGCCGAAGACTCACAGAAAATTTTGGGAAAATTAAGAAAATTTGGAGAATTTCTGGTTAAAGTCCTGAATCTATATTTATTCCACCTCAAGCCAGATTTAGTACCCCCACGTGCCGAAGGCTCACAGAAAATTTTGGGAAAATTAAGAAAAATTGAAGAATCTCTGCGAAAATGACTAATCTGCTCTTATTTTATGTGGTGACAGAACTAAGGGCGTGCCCCGCCTGCTTGATTTGTGGGCGCGCTGCACACCCCCTGCCCCCTGTTGGTTAAGCGTAATTTACACACTTAATGCGGCGTTCACGTTATAATGTCCCCACTGTTTAGAACTTATGTACCACAGACAGTGTGAGACACACTATAGATAACACAGTGTAGACACACTATAGATAACACAGTGTGTTTGATACTATAGTGTTTTTAATAAATTTTTATAACGGTACATAGCTAGTCTTTTTTTGTTTTCTGATGGTGTCAGCGAATGAAAATGAAAATGAATGGTATCACCTGCACCGTCTGCTTTTTGTTTTCTTTTTGACGGTGTAGGTGATACCCTTAATGACCTACGCACACACACTGAGCGAGGCACTGTCGACATAGATTTTTGAGTTATATTCGCGTAGAGCATAGTTCCATGGGCTGTTTTATAGATGTATATGTGCAAAAGAAAAATTTAAGATATTTTTGGGCCCGCACGGAAATATTTCTAGATGTTTTAGCCAAAATAGCAAATAGCATTTTTAGGCACAATAAAATCGCCAATTTTTTAAGTGCACAGAAAGGCGATTCGATAACTGGGTGAAGCCAAAATCTACATTAACTGGTACAACCCGGATAGACCAATATTCCTGGGGTCCTCTTTCTTATTTGGGGAAGCTAGAATAACGCTCTTTCAACCTAAGTCAGAGAAATATCTGCAGCATTTATAAGACGACTTTTTTACCATTTTATCACCCTGCATTGAAATGCATTGATTGTTGAAGTATTTTTGTTCAAAACTCACCTGTTTGCTCACGTGTCAAGGCCCATAGAAAAATTCAAGTTCGTTTGGCGCAAAACGGGTACTCCGACGATCGTGTCTATAGCTAGTGGCGGGTTCAGGATTTCATCGTCGCGCCCTAAATACCCCGCCCCTAGGCGCCGCCTCCCTCTAACCACGAGATGCCGCACCACCTTGCATACCACCCACTCCACCCGCGATGCCCACCTTCTAAAGTAAAGTTTCTATATAGATGTGAATCGAAAACTAATATATCGCTGGACCAGAATGCAGACAATTAATATCGCTAATTTTTGCGGATAGTTTTCCCTTTGATTTTATAGCAGTCTTGTGACCACTCGGTCTAACAAAGAAGGAGGCATTGTCGTGTTACATTCGTACAAATTTGCTG
Organism: Trileptium ribeirensis; assembly: GCA_030248225.1. NCBI lineage: Eukaryota > Metazoa > Nematoda > Enoplea > Enoplida > Thoracostomopsidae > Trileptium > Trileptium ribeirensis. The sequence continues at coordinate 7,302 of JASANE010022284.1, read as the reverse complement.
TAACACGACCAACGATAAAACATTTAGATAGTTGCAGTATTACACATATATGCCCGATGTCCCAAATGTGTAGCTGGGTTCTCAGGGGAGGAAGTCTTAGGCCTTCCAGGTAGCGTCAGGTGGTTGGAGAAGGGTAGTGTGCGGCGCCTTAGGCACCACCTATGATTTCGCACGCCAGCAGAGAATTGCTGGACGACCTGAAGGAGGACGGGAAGGGGTGGGGCGTTGGAAGACCTGTCGGCAGACGGGGGCGACGGATTGGACTACCTATGGGAGGGTGTAACAATAAAGTGGTAACCCCTCTACCATCCCATGAGCATACTCCACTAACGACTCATTTCCATCCAGTATATTTTCAAAATGAGGCATGAAATGAATTATTTAGAAACAATGGATTCAGATAAATTAGCACGCAACGCATATTGGTGTTCTTTTCATTACGCTTACTAAATATATTTCTTTTATACATCAAATAAGCTATGATGGTGGGCGTGACACCGTCATTCCGCGAAATTAGGGTAGCTATATGGTGTCGCCGACACCGTAATGTTAAGATGCAGTAGCTATATGGTGTATCGGATACCCTCATAAATATTTATACAGTAAGGGTGTGGCCCTTACTGTCGTTACTGTATAGTCGCAGCCACTGGGGGTAAAAAGTTCCAAACTAAGGGCACATTATAACGTGAACGCCGCATAACTAAGCGCAAAATATGTTGTGCTAATTTCTCAAATTTTGTCAGATTCTTAGGTTTTCAGCTTTTTTATTTCGTACGAAAACATGTAACTCCGGTAAATAAGGCAGCTCGTAGCGACAGGTAACATTTTAAATATATACAATATTTTTAAATATATAAAATGTGCGAAAGCTCCCATAACAACTGGGCTGCCCAATAAGAGATATGGGGAGCGGTCGGCACGACTCTTCTTTGAAGCGGAGCCGTAGCCAGGGGGAGGCATGGGAAGGCAATGCCTGCCCCAAAACAGATGCTACCTCCCCCAAAAACTTCAGCCCACCACAAAATAAAAAAAATTATTTATTTATGTGTAGTAAAATATATTAAAATTATTCAGTGATATAAACAAACATTAACATCCAGTGTTCTTTAGCTCTAACTTCAACCTAACCCTAACCCAGTGTAGGATGGATGATATGTGAAACAAAATTTTTAATATCTGGCTATGACTCAATAGGTCAAAAATCACGCCTTCCCTTGCAATTTACTGGCCTCCCCCAAAATTAGATCCTGGCTACGGGCCTGGGTTGAGCACTCACATGCTACCGCTCCTGACGTAATTTTAGTATATTCAAGTAAATAAATATCTTAATACATTTTAATTATTTGGAATGCTGCTTTTGATAAACCGTCGTCGGAAAATTCACCGTTACTAAATGATTGTTTGAAAACACGCGACAGCGAAAAGAAAAATATTCTCAAGATAGGAACGCATGGGATCGCAACCCACTGTGATCAGGCCTTAACTGTGGGAATATTTCCACGGTCACTAATGAATACTTTTCCAAAACAAATGGTCCAAAATAATACGATGCAATACGACATAACTATGTCAATACATCCGCTTTTCCAACATTTATTCGCTAATTTCCAACATTTATGTTGCCGCGAATAGGTTTTACATTCCTGCTTTATTCGAATTCCTATTATCCTCCGGAGGGCTTTTCTAAATTTGCACCTTGTTTTCTTCCAAATTTCTGGATCATTCTTGTCCCTAATATATTCCAAAAACTGTTGGGCTTTTCGCTAACTACCAATTATCGCCTCCAAATTTTAAATGAGTTTTTTTCAACACAAAACAGATCTTTTCAATCATTTTGAATATTTAAACTTAGCTCTTTCTGAATCGTTTTTCGCTAACTTAGACCAATTTTGCTAACTTTACTTAGACACTTAGACACCTTCGCTAGCACTTGCTAGCTAGCTAGACACTTGCTAGCTAAGCTACTTAGACACTTTCGCTAACTTAGACCAATTATCACCTCCAAATTTTAAATTAGTTTTTTCATCACAAAACAGATCTTTTCAATCATTTTTGAATATTTAAGCATTTAGTTTGGTTTTTGTATCGTTTGTATCGCTTTTTCTACAAACAAATTTTATGTTACTATATATAGATAAGATTATTAACCATAGACAACTACGTAAAAAATATACATATACATAGCATATACATATTAAAGTTTGCCTTTTACTAAAAACTAGTTGAAACAAAATATCCCAACCAATTCTCAGCTTAAAATAAACGCTTAATGGGCAACAGTTATGAAATGAAATATTAAATGAATATACTGTTTTCTCAATTAGCACCTTCCCGCTCAGGGTAAAACTAACCCCGTAAACGCACGAAATAGTTTATTAATTGGGCAAAATTTGACAAAACTCGAATCTGGTGCCTCAAATCAAACCCGGGGTTGTTTGATTGCAAGCTGCCTATGCCAACCAACAATCAACTAAACTATATAGGAACTGTTGATTGGTTCCTTAAGGTACCTCGTTAAGCAAGCAAATAACACGAGTTGAAGCTTTACGCTACACTGCCAACATAGTTAATACAGTGAGGCAATACAATGCGTCGTTTCTGAAAAACATTGGATGGTTCAGACACTTGCGGATCCAGCAATCCTGCACTGGAGCGGGTAGGGGGGAAGAGTAGTGACACCACGCCAACTATATATTTGATTTATAAAATGAAAAATATGCAATTAAATAGTAGTCAAAAAATTTCAGTAACAAATCGCCCCTTATAGGTTACCTTGGACTTATGATTGTTGGGATCAAAATTGAAATATTCGGAGTATATACCCTGGTTTCATAAACTACCAAATTAGTATCTGCTATCATACAACGATACATATCAGCTGTTTTTGTCTACACTGAAAATCTAGTTTTTTGTATATATATATAATTTATTAGTCTGCTGTTTTTTTTATAATTTATTATCAAAATATTATTAAAAGGCCAATACCAGTGCTTGCTACTGCTATGAAGAGCTTGGAGAACGCACTATCAGATTATTAACAATAATATTAGTTTGTAGTACATAAAAATGAAAAAAAAAACATAGTACAAAACGTTCGAGAGAGGAATGAGAGCGTGTGAAAGGGAACGGGATATTCTGACATCCCAGTTTTTAGACAATGTGACAGAGTACCTCGCCACCCATCGCTCCTCCCCCCCCGTATTTTTCAGTGTATATGTAAATTACAAACCCGCTGTTATTTCTAATGATTACTAGACCCAGTGACATGAGCACGTAACTAATCTTGAAATATCGTTGCCCCCTCACCATCACTTATTGAAATGGATAATAATAGTACATTTATATAGCGCCTTTTTCGCAGAACCAAGAGTGCTTTAAATGAGAATACGATAGGAAAGAATATCAATATATTAAAGCAATTCAATAGTACAGCAAGAAAACAATATCATCACTCCTGGCGGTTGGGAGGGGGGGTAAGAATAAGAACTTTGCAGCAATCCTAAAAGTAGAAAAATGGAGATGAATTGGATTTGTTTGTTGTTGTTGTTGTTTGTTGTAAGGCAATTTCAATTTTTCATCTCATTTTCGATAAAGTGAAATTTTCATTTTCTGTCAAACCAACAACAACATTTCATAATAAATATAATCTATATATAATATCTTCAACAGCAGCAGTTGTAGCCGTTATAAATCGTTGTTGTAATAAATAATATAGTAAATATATATATATATCATAAATATATATTTATAATTTATATATTTATATATATTTATAATTTATAAATTATAAATATATATATATTATAAATTATGTATATAATGAATATATTTGTAATGAAAATTGTGTATGCATATATGCATTATATAATAAATTATATGCGCATGAATTACAGAGTATTAATAATATTAATAAACTATTTTACAATTTTGTTTGGTCGTAACAGTTGTTATGCAATAATAAATAAATAAATAAATAAATAAATAAATATATTTTTGGAAAAATAGTTTAAATTTATTTGTGTGACATTGTACCAAATTGGTACTGAGGATTATACCAGATGATACAGAAATACACTTGAAAAACAGTTGGAAGTTGATCAAAATGTGATAAATATTCCATGTGTGTGTCAGTCAATGTCAATTTATACATGTATATATTATTTATATGTATATTTATATATTTTCTGTGTTATTGTTTTTTATGATGTACTATACTATATTATGATATTCCCAACTTCTGTTGTGCCTTAGTGAACTTGAAGCAAGAAAAGAACCAATTTTTCATTATTACTACTCAACTAATACAGCCGGTTTACAGCAAAAGAAGAATAATTCATAATAATATTTATTTAGCAACAGCATATATAGTTCTGTAGTTGTGTCTTTTACTACTTTGTGGCTATAAATATTTATATGTAAATATAACGCTAATACATAGATATTTGTATTTTAAAGCTGGCTAAATATTTATAATATATACGTGTGCATTTATGTACACTGGAGCGTTTAAAATGTATTCGACTTGAGGTCTGTTGAATTTCTGAGTTCTATACTACCCCAACCCAGTATCACAGGTATACTTCTCTCTTTATATTCTATTAAATAACTGACACTTAGGTATGACACCCAAACAAGCAGAAAAATGTCGCCTATTTTTTGTAACATGACAAACTACTATAGGCAGATATAAGAGGCGAGGTTTCCCTCCCCTTCTGCTATAATTATTATTCATTTTCTTCTTTAAAATTTGTCTTACCATAAAAATATATGGTAGATCTCTGCGAACACTAGTAAGCATGCCGTGCGGACGACGTTTAATGATTATTCATTCTTGAGTCGTATGAACGCGTTTCAGAAGCAGAACTCTGCAGTAAATGTAAAGTCTCATATGTACCATATGAACTGAATAAATTTGTATTGTATTGTATTGTATACTCGTTTTTTATAGCAAATCATATGGAAAACATTAAAAACGTGGTGTATTTTTAACAGCTAACTGCCGTGAATGACCTAATAATAGTAGTAGAATAATTTTTTCTGTACTATCTGAAATTTTAATCTACATTAAAATTTCCAAATATGTATACATTATGTTTTCGATTTGCTGTATATATGACAACTAACAGAACGATATATATAATAAAATCATGTTATAAAATGGCCTAGGGTTACCTGAAAAAATTGGGAGATTTCATGAGACGATATATCACCTAGAAATGATAAAGTTAACAGCAGCAATTAAACAACGAGAAAGTTTATTAACAATTTCCACACTGTTTATCTGACGGTCGGCGTCACGAGGTTTGGTTCTGGAGTTAAGGCCGTCCATCGTGTTACTTGCCAAATAGGTATGATATTTTGTAGCGTTTTTATGCACCTACAAACGTGCACTTAACAGTTGTGGTACAAATATTTTGGGAGCTTTTGAAAATCCAAGCACATTTAATAAACATAGGATAATTTCTTTAAATTTTAATTTCATTCGACAGATACAAAGATCTAAAATTCAACCATATTTTGGCTCTTAAGCATTGAATGATTCTATTTTTAGCTAGTTCACCCCACTTTTTTGATGTTTAATCTTGTTATATTTCTACGTCCTTTTGTGATCAGTTCTTCCCGATTTGGAAACAGTGCAGCTCCACTAACCCTTTCAACACATTGTATCCAAATAGACTCATCGTTGATTGCGAAGCGATGTGTCAATTACGTTTGTCGTATGCTGCATGTTTGCAAGTGCGTCGATATTTACTCACAACGTCCCACCTCTGGATTTGGGCAAATGAGAACACTAGAATTTGTACCAGTTCACCAAGTAGGATTGAGATATTGTTGGGCAATCATCGTGCTGCAGCAGCAGCCTGTTGAATTTGAAGACTCTACATGTTGCGTATCTTCTGAACCGCATCACATGTCCGAAACAATGCACAACACAGCCTGGCTGAAAGTCGAAAATAATGTCACAGCTTGCCGAGTATGACAAATATGGCTCAGCTCTCCCTTTTATTTAAAAAGAAAAAATAACATTTTAATCAGTTTTCATATGTAATATTTTCAAATGAATTACAAAATATAATAAATTATATTAATAATATAATGTCTTTGATTTATATATATTATAGATTTATATTTTTCTAATACAGTTTTTTCTTTCCTATTATACTAGTTTAATACTATATGTCGTACCATTACATAACTGAGTACAATATAATATTTTAGAAAATTTTTCAAATTTCAAATTTTCAAAGGAAAAAGGAAAACGAAATTTGAATGAATGAAAAAACATTCATTTTCAATTTCAATTTATTATTCTGTTTTCATTCATTTTTCTATGTATTTTCTTAACAGAAAACTTCTTATGTCTTATATATATGTAGAAATATATAATTATATTTTATATCAAACAGAAATATATATATAATATATATTGTTGGATATTTATTTGTATTTTCTAAGGTGTACAAAAAGGGTAGTTAGTCAACTAGATTGTATTATTTTTAAGTTAAACGTTTTTGAGTGACTGATGAAGGTTAACTATTGTCGTATACTATGCATGAATCTGAAAATATACTAGTTTTTGGTGCAGCATCTGTGGATCGGATATCGAGACAGGTTTTATGTAATACACTCTTAAATAGGCCTGTGGAGAAATAATAAGCAACAATAGTTCGTACGTTAGAGCCAGATATCGGGAATTTTTTAGTAGAATCATTTTCATAATAACTGCATAATGGTTTCGGTCCGGTATTGGCAACCAGCAGCAAACCAAAAATCCTTTTTTTAAAGAAACTAATTTGCGTAAACTTGTTACGGTTAAAATTAAAAAATTCTTTAGTTTGCCATAGATCCCTGCCGTTAAAGCCGATGAGCTGAATCCAAAGCCAATCTTCCGACAAACATCATTGACATATAAACAAGAAGCTAGTTAATAACTCAGCAACAACAACAAAGTAGTGTACTGCAAAAAACCACACGTAATATACGTTTATATACAGTTAATCAGTTTAGCAAATACTCAACAAACTACAGCAAACTAGATGCATCATAAAGGGGGTGAATACCGCCACTTACATCTGATTCATAGGTTTCTACTAAATTGTAAGCAATTTCAGAAGTGTACCAGTTTTAGAAGCTTCCGAAATACATTTGAGTTCCTGGCTTCGACTAGAGCTTTGTTATCAACAGATTCAGGTAGAGAGTTCCAAGAGACAATTACGATGCTTGAGAAAAAGTGGTTCGATTTGTTTGTTTTGTAGTATACGTAACTGAACGAAGAACGTACATATACGTATTGCTTATGTG